>JACEGR010004725.1:0-83214 GCA_014170235.1 Listronotus bonariensis | reverse complement strand
TTTTTTTATCTTTGGACAAACCACGAAGGCTAAAAGCCTAAATACTAACGTACCGTGGGTGTCTTAAGGAGGTAAGAGGGAGTTTGTTGACACGGGACTTAAATACTTGAAGATTTGGGGGAAGGAAAGACCTCCGCGGGCAGCAAAGTAGGAAGTTCGGGGCCTGTCCAGTTGGACCGTATAGGATGCATACGCGCGGAACCACGAGTTTCTCTGTTGGGAACCGTAAGTGGAGGAACTATACTGGACAATTCTTCAGAGCAGAAGCCATGGAAGTACCTATAAAAGCGATAAATCCCCACAGCCCGACGAATGATGTGCAAGAGAGGGAAGCCTTTCTGTAAGTGAAGTGGATCATTAATGAGACGAATAGCTTTCTTTGAATATAGAATCAACAAGAATGCTTAGGGTTGTGGGGACGCCATGCCCCAGATATGAGAACAATATCTCCAAGGGAGGTCGGATTTGGGACACATATAAAGTGTATAAATTAGAAGGGAAAATACTTTTGGCTCGAAAGAGAAATCCAAGCTTTTTTGAAGCTGCCGTGGCTATAGATACAATGTGTTTATGCCAGTTAAGGTTACTTTCAAATGTGACGCCCACAAGATTGAAGGTGTCTTTGCTCTGTAAAACTTTGGCCGCTCATAAGTAGAGGATGAGTATTTGATGACTCTTTTCGCGACAAGGAACATGATTGTGTTTTGGATGCATTAAAATGGACGAGATTTTTAGCGCCCCAATCCAATATTAAATTAAGATCCTGCGAAAGAGATATCTGCATCGCTCTGCGTTTGTTTTCCAAGTCAGGTTTAGTAATGGGTTTAGGAACCTGAAAACTAGAGTGAAGGGTACTATCGTCGGCGAAACTATGAATGGAATTAGTTGTGGACGAGAGAAGGTCGTTGATGTGAAGAAGAAACAATGTTGGTGCCAGAACTGAGCCCTGAGGGACTCCAGCATTTACTTGGTGAAAGCTTGAAGAATGGCCGTCCACAATAACTGATATACGACGATCAGATAGATAACTAGAGAGCCAAGTACAGAGTTTAGTTGAAAGACCATAGGAGGGAAGTTTATTAAGAAGTGCGGCATGCCAGACCTGGTCAAAAGCTTTGGATATATCAAGAGCAACGATCTGGGACTCACCTAGAAACTCAAGAGACTTATTCCAGCAGTGTGATACGAAGGAAAGAAGATCTGCTGTAGATCTTTTGTGGCGAAATCCATACTGCCTGTCATGCAAAAATTTTGTGTTTTTCTAAGTACTTAAGAATTTGTGAATTAATTAGTTTTTCCATTACTTTGCAAAGAACTGAGAGAATTGAAATTGGTCTATAGTTAGATGGAAGAGATTTAGATCCTTTCTTGGGAATAGGTTGAACACGTGCAGCTTTCAGCTTTCCGGAAAGATACCTGTGTTGTAAGAAATCTGGAAAGAGCCGAGTTAAGATTGGTGCAGAACTCTATGGCCTCTGCCACAATACATAGGCGTAGACCGGAAAATGTAAGAGCGCTGTCTTTGATCTTTATGCAAGAATACAAAAACTTTGTTTTTTTTTATTTAGCCGGCTGCAATATTCCTGAGCGACAAAGCCCTACCTCTGGCCATTCGAAACGAACAAATATTATTCTGCTGAGCATTTTAAAGGTATATTAACTGGTTTAAAGACGCTGTTTACCACAAAATATTGTAGTCATTGGAGGCAACATAAAGAGATTTGAAAATTTCCGCTTGACGCTCACGCTCTGTATCGTGACCGAGACCTCAGACACAAAGAGATACCTTAGAACCTGGATATTCGGGATCCGGAAACAGATGCAGCCTGCGGAGAACGTGGTAATCCAGATTTTAACTATTAAATATAATTTTTTCTTCTGTTCTTTTTTTTTAACATTAGTATCATTAGCGCTGTAAACAAGATATTGGAATTGGTGTTAAGATAATTAATAATGTCATTTGAATAAATTAAATGTATTGGGTGTTACCCATTTCAGTATACTTTATGAACCATCGTTTTGAGTAATAAACAAAATGACACAATTAAGTAAATTTAGTCCTAATTGTTTATACTACTATATATACGGAAGGTGGTGACCTGGGTAAGCTTTCCAGTGACGAAAAAATTTTGTGCGTCACGCTCCAGGGCTTGAAGCTCTTGATCTATATAAAAAGTTCCTGCTGGGACATCAGACAAAGAAAGAGAGATACTTTAGAGGGAAATTTTACAAAATTTCGTTGTTTTTAACCTTTCTTGGCTTTATAATAATAATTTCTTTTAATATATAATTCAATTTTTAAATAAATAATTTTTAAAAAATCCATCGTTAACCATAAAAAACACGTTTGAAGCACAAAAACCAAAAGGGGTTGGTGCATGAGGGGCAAGGGGAAGAAAATGGATTAGCTCAGGGTTGCATAATACTTTCCGTCACTGGCACGCCATAAAGTCGTAAAATGCTCCTGAGTTACTCGGGAGCGTTCTATATGCGTCACTGGAAGCCTCTGGTATAGACCGAAGATTTCCGAGACAAGCAATGGTGTAGGCGGTGAATAGGGTCTTAAAAAAACTTTGAGTAATTTTTGAGTATGACCTTGACCTTGAAAATGACTTTGGAAAAAAAGTTAGCAAAATCATAGTTATTTAGTATGTGGTTTGATCACCGTTTAGGCACCAATAGACATCAAAGTTTTCATTAATTTCAATCAAAATACAGGGTGCCAAGTAGCTCTTCTTCTACAACAGAGAATAAGAAAAAAACTTCATATAAACATATAGTTTCTAAACTTTTTAGTTTTTTAAATATTTAAGAAAAACATTTTTTTAACACGCTTTATTAACTTGGGTTGTAACTATCTATCTATCTATGTAACGAAATCTTTGAGCCTAATTTTTACCAACTTCCAGCGATTCAATTTCTTTGAAACTTTGCACACGTATCAAGGACCGATGACAATGCAATAATTTAAAAACAGTATCCCGCTATCCTGATTAGGACCGCCAGGATAAATAAATTCCTTTACAGATCCTCAGTACTACTCTTGACAAAATGGCGAAAGAATTTTTTAGTGAATAAACTGGAGCATTTATCTTAAAAACTAATTGATATATCGAACTAAAATGAAAATAAATAATAGTTTAAAAACTAAAAACACGCTTTTATGAGATGTGACGAATCCGTGGCTCAGAAAATACTTCTTTTCATTACAAAGCAGTTTGGTCACTTCCCAGAGTAAAAAGCGTGGGGTGCATTTTACTATTTTTCTATAACTTTTCCTCATAGATATTGGCAAATATCTATGAGGGAAAAGTTATGAAACATAGTAATATATTGCTACCCCACGCTTTTTACTCTGAAGTGACAAACTCTTTGTAATGAAAAATTATTTACTAATTTTTTAGTTCGGTGGCATATAAAAGCGTGTTTTTTTTTAGTTTTTTTAAACTGTTCAAAACTAAGACGTTTAGACATATGTTTATATGAAGTTTTTTTCCTATTTTTTGTTGTAGAATCGCTCCGTAAAGTTTGTCGGTTCAGTTACTGGACACCTGTATGATGTAGGTACTTGATTGAACTTGATGAAACTTTGATGCTCTATTGGTGCCTAAACGTGTGAGGTTTTATCGACTCTAATAAAGAGTACCTTATTTTTTAAGTTTTTGATTGTCTATAAAAATGGCGCCTCCCAGCTTCTCATAGGACATATCCTGTCAGCAAATACAAAAAAGCTATGATGTAAACAAATTTTGAGTTTTAGGTAAAGTGCCCTCCGGCGGTATTTAAAAAGTACTTTTGGGTTCTAAAATTTTAGAATCTCCAAAGTTCGATTTGTGAATGCCAAATATCAACTGGGATTTGGTTAAAAAATAAGTCCAAATATGGCGAACGAAACCAAAATAAAAATTGAACTTTTGACACGGCTTTAGTAACTCTGAAACGAATGACATATTTGAAAATAATCACGGCGAAGCCCTACCTTCTGGTTTGTCAAGTACGGCGCTTTAACCCAGCCTGTTATTGTCAAATGTTTCGGGTATCGAACTTGGCGAATGCGTCACTTTTTTTGTCGGACAAGTTTACCACAATGATTTACATGCAATTTTTAAAGATTTAGCCAAAAATGATAAGGGTTACAATCGTAAAACCATAAAACTCAAACACTTGTTTCGGGTATTAGACCAGGCCGATCACGTGACTGTAACCCTTACGATTTTTGGCAATATTTAAAAATTGCATATAAAACATTGTGGTAAACTTGTCACATAAAAAGTAACTCGTTGCCCAGTCCGACACCCGACACATTTGACATTGACAGGCTGGGTTAAAGCGCCGCTAACATAAACATATGGCTGTATGAATATTCGTGGTAGACTCGTCAAAAGGTTCCTAGTTAAAAACTAAAAATGTTTTAAAAAAGTGTTCTTATCATGAAGTCAATTTTAAAACTGGCCAAGCGAATAATTATTACAAAGTTTAAAGAAAAGTGTTTTGGAAATTCCAATAATTACACAAATTTACAAATTCAGTAAAAGATACATCGTAGATTTTAATATCTGGGAAATGTGACCAAAGTAGTACAAATTTGCATCATTAGTACTTCAAAAGGTACGTCAATTGGTTAGTACTTGCGTATACCACTGCGTTTTAGAGTCAGTTTGTAGTTCATGTATATTGGCTGCTCACGAAAAGCCTATTAAGGTACCAGTAGTACTTGTAGAAAAGTAATAACAGTTTAACAATATAAAAGGCAAAAGGACGTCAGTAGATTTTATGGTTTAGAATGTTTAAAAAGGTTAGAAATTTAACAGATGACAAAAATTTTATTTTTGAAATAAAAAAGGATTTTAAAAAGAAGTTTATTAAGGATAAAACAATCTGTAAGATATGATCTAACTTGTAATATATACGATTTGTAAAGTTGATTTTTTTTATCTTTTGACAATCCATGAAGGCTGAAAGCCTAAATACTAACGTACCGTGGATGTCTTAAGCAGGGTAAGAGGAAGTTTGTTAACACGGGACTTAGAAACTTGAAGATTTGTGGGGAAGGAAAGACCTCCGCTGGCAGTAGGTTCCACAGTCTGGAAACTCTAGGGATAAAAGAACGAACGAAATGGGAAGTTCGGGGCCCGTCCAATTGGACCGTATAGGATGCATACGTGCGGCACCACGGGTTTCTCTGTTGGGAGCTGCAAGAGGAGGGACTATACTGGATAATTCGTCGGAGCAGAAGCCGTAAAAGTATCTATAAAAGAGCGATAGATCTCCGACAGCTCGACGATGGGCAAGAGAAGGAAGTCTTTGAATAAGTAAAGGATCATTAATAAGACGAACAGCCCTTTTTTGAATGGCATCAAGAATGGTGAGGGTTGTAGGGGATGCCATTCCCCAGACATGAGAACAATATTCCAGAGAGGATCTAATTTGGGACACATACAAAGTGTATAAATTGGAAGGGGAAAAATACTTTTGGCTCGGAAAAGAAATCCAAGCTTTTTGACGCCGCGGTGGCTATAGATACAATGTGTTTATGCCAGTTAAGGTTATTTTCAAATGTGACGCCCACAAGGTTAAATGTGTCCCCGCTCTGCAAAACCTGGCCACTCATAAGCAAAGGGTGAGTGTTTGATGATTTTTTCGCGACAAGGAACATGATTGTGTTTTGGATGCATTAAATTGAACGAGATTTTTGGCGCCCCAATCCAATATTAAATTGAGATCCTGTGAAAGAGATATTTGCATCGCCCTGCGTTCGCCTTCCAAGTCGGGTTGAGAGATTGGCTTGGGAACCTGAAAAGTGGAGTAAAGGGTACTATCGTCAGCATAACTATAAATGGGATTGGTGCCCTGAGGCACTCCAGCATTAATTTCGTGAAAGCTTGAAGAGTGGTCATCAAAAATGACTGATATGTTATACGTCGATTAGAAAGATAACTGGACAGCCAAGAGCAGAGTTTAGTTGGAAGACCATAGGAGGGAAGTTTATTAAGAAGTGCGTCATGCCACACTTGGTCGAAAGCTGAAAATGACTTATTGAAAGTATATTTTGAAAATTATATCTTTATAGTAATTCATTAACTATATTTTTAGCATATTTGGCGGCAACAGGTTAAAAAAATTACTCTATGAAATCTGATAGCAAATGTTATGTTTTCAATAGTACTACTTTCTTAGACTTTCATTGAAAGTAATTAATATTAATTGTTTGTGGGCCCTTCAAAGTTAGAGGTAGAGAGAAAGTTAATAGAATTACCTGTAAATAAACATTGGATTTATGTAGAGAAGGTCAATGTTACTACTTCATAAGCTACCTTGAAGATGCCAGCCAAGGATTGTTTGTATTAATGCATTCTTAGAAAACGCAGTTTTGCCTATTTTAGTTTTATAGTACCTTTATTCTTTTGGCATTATTATTATCTTTTTTAATTTGTGTTGATCATTTTGGCATTCACAAAGCAGATTTTGTAAACAATAGAAAAGAGTCAGAGATAAGATAAATTTGAGTAAACAAAAATGTTAGTTTTAAAGATGAATAATTATGTGTAGAATAGAGAGTAGAAGAAGAAATAGTCAATAACTTTACCCATGACAAAATGGCGGTAATTTACCTAAATACCTGATTTAGATTTTTGGCCACATTTTCGAAACTAACGAAGTTGAATATAAGTAATGTTGTATTTTCTTAAAACTCTTTAAAATATCTATTTATTGGTGATGCAATATACGAGGCGAAATATTTAGTTTTAAACCGTTTGAAAAATATTTAGATCCGAACGTAAGGTGTAGTGGGTCATATCATTGCTCATATCTACGCAACAAAAAAACAGAATTTTACAATTATAAACTTACTAAATTTGACTTGCCCAAAATAATGGAATACAAATAATTGGGAAATTTCATTAAAGAAAATAAATAAACAATCACTTGCAGCACAAAACCAGGAAATCTGGCATCAGTGTTAATATCACTATTTAATTCGACTATATAAAATATAAAAAGCAAATTGTCAAAATGTATTTTTATTGTAAATGTATCTAACATTCAAGTCATGATTTGACTATACTTTCTAAGTGCTCCACTAGCCCCATACCCTTGCTCAACTTACCTCACCTATGGGGTACATTGGGCATACTTGACTATCTACATTAAAATAGATGTAGCTCCTAAATTCGACTTATTAGAAAGAAATTACTATGGACACTATTAATAAGGGATAAATTGCAAATCCATCAGTATGCATTATAAGCCATTAAAACTTATTTTTCAGGAGCTATAACCTAACCTAGAATATAACCGATCAAGTGAAAAATTGCTCAACTAGCCCCGCCCTACCCTACCCTAAACTCCTGCCGAAAATATAGAACTTTTGGACTGAGCTCTTTTCACTCTTCATTAGAAAGCCGAACGCTTGTCGAGTTATGGTGGGTTTACATCTGACATTTATTGCATGGTATTTATGTCAGACAGAAATTCTGGCTAATGTAAACGGTCAAAAATGTGTTCTATTATATTTTTGGTTTTTGGCTTTACACGTAATGTATTTAGCCATCGTCGTTGTGGTGAAAAATTTATATCCGATAGAAATTTTTTATTGGTTACATTAGCCAGAATTTCTGTCTGACATAAATATCATGCAATAAATAACGGTTTTTTTTTTATATTTAGTAAGCCATGATTTTTTGAACAAAATAAAAAGTGATTTAAACTAAACCCTAAAAAGTTTTACCATTTAACCATCTCTGTAGCTGCAGCGGTTTCCCACCCTGTATGAAGACCGTATAAAAATTTTGTTGTTATCTAATAGATGTTAAGCTACATTTTGCAATAATCTATTTGTTTTTACTGTTTGGGACAAATAAATAATATTTGTCCTTTTTTCCTTTGACGGTTCATATCTTTGAACCTAGTACTTACTTAAAGAAAAAAAGTTACCAGACTGTAAAATATTCATGTAACAAATAATGGTTTAAAATTGTGTATATTAAATTCTATATCTGGAACCTATTTTTATGCACGTTATGCCTAATACAAGGTGCGTTTTTTTTTAAACTTACAAAAGACTATATTTTCTAAACCAAGAAAATATCAAAAAATTAAAAATACCTTTTTCTATAAAACCTTAAGTTGTATTCTCAGTCACTTTAAAATCTTAATGATAACACTTTATGGGCACCTCTTTGGGAAGCTTATGAAAAATGCTTTTCGTTGGTTATAAAGTTGGGGTAAAATCAAATAATGCCCTTTAATTTTAGAAAATCATACCCTATTATTTTTAAGAAATACTAAAAATGTCCAATAAAATTATTATGAAATTAATTAAAATTTAATTATAAATTAGAATAATACTTCTGTAGAGCTAACCCGCCCCAATTAAAAGTTCTGGTTTGTTTTGGTTAGTTCTCTTTCTACATTTTGTCGAGAAAAAAGTAGTAGCAACTGGTCTTTGTTGTTAGGCGCTTGTGCAATAAAACTAACCAGAACTTTTTATGGGGGCGGGCTAGCTCTACAGGAAGAATTATTTTAATTTCTATTATACAGGAAGTATTATTTTAATTTTTATTTAATTTTATATTAATTTACCTGGACATTTTCTGGTATTCTTTATGAATAATAAAGTATAATTTTTGTAAAATTTTAAGGGTAGCTTTTGATTTTACCCTAACTTTTTCATGACCAACGAAAAGTTTTTTTTATAAGTTTTCCAGAGAGGTGCTACATAGGGGTGTAGCGATTTAAGATTTTAAAGTGACTGAAGTGTAGCTTAAGGGTTGATAGAGGTGTTTAAAAAATACGTCCTTTATATTCCCCTTGGGTTTTATAGAAACAGTATTTTGTTATTTTTTTGGTATTTGCAGTGGTTTAGAAAATATAGCTATTGTATTTTATGCTTTATTTGTTTTTTGAAGATTAAATTTAAACAAAATATTATTTGGCTTTTTTCCAGGATACAATAAAAAGTTTATTTAACATTTTATAAAAATTAAAACTTTTATACATTATAGAAGAACTATTCTGCTCTTACACAATATAATAAAAGTTATTATTACCTTAAAAGAAAAAATGAAATATTTAATATTAAGTTACTTTCAATACAAGGTTTCAATCTATAAACAAAGGTTCATTAGCACTGGTTGAAATTATTTAATCTAATAAAATAAAATCGTAACAAGACACCAGACGGGAACTGGGCCAATGGTTAACGTCTCAAAAATGTGGTAAATAGTTTACCAAAAATGTGGTAAACAGTTTACATTTTTTTTTAGTTTATCAATAAGTTTTTAGGTAAACTGTTTACCACATTTTTGGTAAAGTATTTACCACATTTTTGAGACGCAACCATTGGCCCAGTTCCCGTCTGGCGTCTTATTACGATTTTATTTTATTGAATTAAAATAATTTCAACCGAGTGCTAATGAACCTTTGTTTATAGATTGAAACCTTTGTATTGTAAGTAACTTAATATTGAATATTTCATTATTTTATATCTTTTAAAGTAATAATAACTTTTATTATATTGTGTAAGAGCAGAATAGTCCTTCATAATGTATAAAGATTTAAATTTTCATAAAATGGTAAATGAACTTTTTAATTTTATTCTGGAGAAAAGCCAAATAATATTTTGTTTCTAACTATTGTAAGCTTTAGAAAATGCACCCTGTATAATAACAAAATTGTCATGTAACATCAACAAATATTCCAAACAATTTAATAATTATATAAATCTATGAACCTGATAAAAGTGTACCTCGTAACCATAAATACGGTTTTCATTGCCATCTACCTCTGAAAAACCGCGACACTGATCTTGAAAACTGGTATCATAAAGAGTTTACCAAGTACGTCAATCGTATAGTACTTACGTATACCGATGCATTTTAAACTCCCTCCATTTTCAAACTTTAAGCGCTGGATTTTAAAAACCACTCGGTCTATCTTTGAATCCTTTATTAGATTTCGCCCTCTGGAGTCTTTACTTTTACAAAAAAAACTATTTTTATCAATATACAAGGTTTTCGTTCAAAATAAACTTTTTTCTTTGACCGAATTTTGTCGTTTGATATAGTGGTTATTTAGTGATCTATTAGTGCCCTTTCTGGACATTTTACAACAAGAAATTAGGACACCATGGAAATAAGATATGGAATGCAAAAGGGTAAGTCATTTTATTATTTTTTTTATTATTTTTTTTATTTTTAAATAAGGGTATAAAATATCTAAATTAATACAAAAATTAATTTATTAAATAAGATTAACATTATAAAAGATAAATTTAAACAAATTATTATTTGGCTTTTCTCCAGAATAAAATTTAAAAGTTTATTTAACATTTTAAGAAAAATTAAAACTTTTATATACTATGAAAACTATTCTGTTCTTACACAATATAATAAAAGGTATGATTACTTTAAAAGAAATAAAATAATAAAATATTTAATATTAAGTTACTTACTATACAAAGGTTTTAATCTATAAACAATTTTGGTAAACTATTTACCACATTTTTGAGACGCAACCATTGGCCCAGTTTCCGTCTGGCGTCTTGTTTCTCCAGAATAAATTTAAAAGTTTATTTAACATTTTAAGAAAATTAAAACTTTTATAAATTATGAAGAACTATGCTGCTTACACAATATAATAAAAGGTATGATTACTTTAAAAGAAATAAAATAATGAAATATTTAATATTAAGTTACTTTACTATACAAAAGGTTTCAATCTATAAACAATTTTGGTAAACTATTTACCACATTTTTGAGACGCAACCATTGGCCCAGTTTCCGTCTGGCGTCTTGTTACGATTTTATTTTATTGGATTAAAATAATTTCAACCGAGAGCTAATGAACCTTTATTTATAGATTGAAACCTTTGTATTGTAAGTAACTTAATAGTAAATAATTCATTATTTTATTTCTTTTAAAGTAATCATAACTTTTATTATATTGTGTAAGAGCAGAATAGTTCTTCATAATGTATAAAAGTTTTAATTTTCTTAAAATGTTGAATAAACTTTTAAACTTTATTCTGGAGAAAAGCCAAATTTGATCTCCCAGAAAATCAATAAGAGCATAAAATAATATAAAAGATTATTATCTGCAATTTTTGTATGTTTTTTTTTGTGTATTTTACGCGAATACTCCGGCGTTTGTGGACGGATTTTAAAAAATCTTTTTTATTTAAAAGAGTGTACTTTCGCGGTGGTTCCATTAAAAACCAAGTCTAGATCGCGAGAGAGAAAGGTACTAGCTTTATTTTTTTTCTCTTTGCCTTACGTTCTTCGTCCGGCAAAGGTGGCTTTAGATAGGTATAAGCTAAGGTAATCAAGAATGAAGTTGATTAAAAGAATAAACATTAAAAATAATTAAGCCGACTGGCATTAGAGTATAAAATCTTTTAGAGCAGTTGAGCACATATATTATTCCCCAACTTCTTTTAAATTATTATTTTTATTACTATTAATTTTTAGTTAGTTTTACTCTTTTTTAAAGTAGGCTTAAATTTTTTTATGTTTATATTAGGACATGTCTTCTTAATGGTGGTTTAGTATGGGGAAAGTGTTGTAAAATATTTGGATGTGTTTAAATCGGTTTTAATTTAAAATAGAGCCATTATAGGTATTTATGCGGCCAGTTTAAAAAATTTATATTTTTGTAAAGAGAGCGATTTTTATGCTTGCAGAGAAGCATGTGCTAACGTGTTGCATATAACCTTTTTTTTTTCAAATTTAAATTAAACTACAAGAAAATAAAAACGAAAATAATAAACCGTTTTTACAATCACTTTATTTGCTAAACTTTACTTTTGCAACTAGTTTTAATAGCTATTTATGTATCAAGGGCGTTACTAGGACTATAATGCCCTGAAGGTCGAAATCCATTAATAAATTTTAATATTTGTTCTCCTTCCAAAACTTTAGATTTCTTCGGAACGTATCCTTTCGACTTAACTTTTAAAAAGATATGAGACGATGGTATTGCGAAATGTCTATATTTTCATAGACCATCAACGTAGACCTTAGGGTGGAATACTTGGTCCAGAGAGAGTTCGGACTGTATTTTTCCGACTAAAAATAATAAAGTTTGTTAAACATATGTATTAAAATAAAATCAATAACTTACCAGTTTCTGAAAATATGCCATTAAATCGGTTTCGGTTATTTGAAGAATTGCGTTCGCATCTTTCCAAATACCAAATATGCCATACTCCCGATAATACTGTTGCCTTGATTTAACTGGCAAAAGGTTTTCGGTCGCTTTTATGGCCTTTTCTCTTATATTTTGTGGAATTTCTTCCATTTTGAGCAAATCGTTAAATAAAAAATGCCAACTGACTAACTGATAGAAACATCAAAGTCAAACTTAACACCAGTCATTATCTACTTACGTATACAGGTACAGGTGCAACTTATTTTTTATATTGCGAATAAATAATGTAATTAGTCATTGAAAAACTCTTTTGGGTAAAACATAAAGCATTGTATGCACCACGGGCTTTACTGGACTATAATGCCCATCAGGTCGAAATCTAGCCCTCGGGCCAGAGAGAGGAAAATATTTTTTAAATTTTTAATTAGAAATAATAAATATCTTATAGGTACATAAAGAGTGTTCTCAAAGTTGAGTCGAGTATTTTATCAAACATTTCTTTAGCAAACTTTAAAAATAAAACGTTTATAAAAAAATTCAATTTAACTATTTTATTACCTACAAGAAATTGAAAACAAAAATAATAAACCGTGTTTTAAAATCACTTAATTTGCTAAGTTTTACTTTTTGCAACTAGTTTTAAATAATTTTACTTATTAATTCGGAGTTAAATAAACAAAACGTTCTAAAACCCTACTTCAAACGTTTAATTTTCTTCATGAAAAGTGACCCTACCTTATAAGTAAGAATTAAAATAAAATAATTATTTTTTTTTAATTTGTCGGTCCTCCCTTGTCAGGGAATTCTCAAAGTTGAGTCAATTATTTTAACAAACTGATGTATGTGTGTATACAAATGTATCTAGAAAAATACATAAAACTAAAAAAAAACCTATTTACCCATTCGGAATTCGAACTCGGAACCTCTTGGCCTACTGGTGTACACTCTTAAACCTATAGCTAGAGAACAACTTAAATACATTTTTGTAAACCTAAATAAATAATATGTTTAAAGAAATAGGCTGTGTTTATAAAAAAAAATATATTATTATTATTACTATTATTTCTCTTATAACTTTTTTCCATTTTCTAAGAAGTTTATTCCACCCTCAATACATGTATCCCGTAATTGGTAATGCTTTAGTTTTGGTTCTATGAAAAGATCAGTTTTTTTTTGAGCAAAACCGCCAGCGGTCGTTTAACCAGTGCACTATGGGATAGAAATCCATTAATTTGGCCAAAAAGCAACTTTGAAATTTTAATGGCTCATGCTGTGTATTTCAAAATAGATACTCCAAACTACATGTACGCAAAATTATAAGAATAAAGGATATGACGACTTCTATTGGGGCAATAGGAAACTTGAAAATGTATTTTAAGTAAACATAAATATACAACATTTAATCTACTTAGTTTATTATTAGCTTCATTTACTAAAAAAAGTAAAAGAGTTTAAATAATAAGAGCTATTGTTGTGTTTCCGATGCAGTCTCGCGAAGTCTCGCTACTTTTGTCAAAGATTTTTTACCTTTTCTTTATCAGTTTTTATACTTACAATTGCCTTTCTACTTTTTGCTACTTCTGAGTGTAAGGACAGATACAATTTTTTTTATAAATTACAATGGTTTCCATTTTAAAATTTAATATGTTTTGTCCTACACTGTAAATCCTAAAAGATAAAAGCATTCTGATGAAAGATATGGATTCTACAGAATCTACCCAACAAAACAGTGTTTTTAATTTATTTTATACCTTCAAAATAAAAAAAGTTGAGAAAATGTATCTCTATTACGCTTCTAAGAATAATTTAAAATTATTTTTCAGATTTGGATGGTCATATTTCCGAAACTTATTAAGATAGACACATCAAATGTAGTATTTTTTAAAGCATTTTAAAAGATTTTTTTTTGGTGGTGATATAATATTCAGGGTATTCCATTTAAAAAAATCATATCTATTGTCGTACCCTGTATATCATATGAGATAATGATCATCGGATTACTGATTAGAATACTACCGAATTAACCAAAGAGGCTGACATTTTAGTTTATTTTGTACAATAAAAAATAATAATGTTAAGGGATGTGTAAATTTATAACAGATAATAAGTTTTAGGTTTCCAAAAAGCATTTGTAATAATTTATAATATTTTTCCAGTACAAAGCACCTAATTTTAAGTTAGATTGATAAGTTTCAGAATTTTGACCAAAAAATGAATTTTTATCCCATAGTGCAGTGCCTTAAAATAAATATATTTTTAGTAGTTTTTTAACCTTTTAATAAGATACTTATCGTTAATAGCTCTGTATGTTTTCTAACAACTAATTTAACCCGGTTCTTTAATGCTAATTTTTTTTTATCCGCCATGGATCTCGCAGTATTTTGGACATTTTTATACTTACCCTTGATTTACCTTCATAATTTGTTAAATTGAACATTATATTAGTTTTTATAAAAAATTGCGTCTGACATAACTCTATGTTACATTTTCCTAGAAGCTAAAAACAAAAGAGATCAACATGCAAATAGGCGAGTAACCTTTAGATTTTATCAAGGAATAATTGAAAAACTAAACATGTAATAATTCGTAAAGGAATTTAACATACATACAGGGTGTTGCAAATTTGATGCATTAGCATTGCTATCTCGGTAATTATAAGGTATAGAGAGTTGGTTAAATTAAGGCAAAATTGCGCATCATCATAATGCTAAATAATTGGGAAAAGAAAATTCAAAAAAATTCGGTTACTTCAGAAATATCCGGAAAAACCGAAAAAATTCAAGTATTCATTTTATTTTTTTAGGGCCTGTTAGTGATTATTTTGAAAACCAATAGCACTTTCTTAAGACACTTTTTTATGCTCTTCAAAAAATATTTTAATTTTTCCAATACGATGTTTCATTTTTAGCTATCATCTTTCTGGTCCGAATTAAAAAAACTGATGATGGTAGCTTAAAAACGAAAAATCCCATCAAAAAATATATTATTTTTCTTGAAGAGCATAAAAAACTGCCATAAAAGTGCTATTGGTTTTCAAAATAGTCACTACAAGGTTCGTAAAAATATTAAAAGACATTTTTTTGACAGTAAACTACCATTTTATCTAATTTTTAGGCAAAATTCGGGATATTTCTTTATAACAAGCATAAATGGTTATAATACAAACATTATTACTCTTTCTTGCGGGGTCATTAAAAAGTGTTTAAATTTAATAATTAAATAGCATAAAAACCAAAACATATCAACTAGTAATAATTTATTGAACTTTTATTTAAACACTGTGTTCTCCCTCTATATTTACCACATACCTAAAATAAAAAAGATCTTCTACTCTTGACATAAAATCATATATATGCAGAACCCCATATGTACATACGTCAAAATTGGTCTTTTGTAATTCATATTATTGTAACAAGACCTTAGACCTTAGAATAGGGCTGGGATAACCCATACACCAAAGTCGCTTGGCATATTGAAAGTCCTGTCTTTTACGTCTGGGTGATGTCAGCCAGATGGGACCTACAAGCTTAACGTGGGCTCCTTAACATGGTCCTATTCGCGAAAACTTAAGACCGCGTCCCTACAGAGGGATATCCGACCCTTCCAACTGGATAGGGTCTCCGTATGTCTACGGTTTGCGCAGAACACGGCAAAGTGTGTTCCGGCGCCTTAGTCCTTGCTGGCTATTAGCGTCGATCCATTTTGCACTTTGTTCGTTTGTTGTTGGCTCAACCACTAAATTTTTGACCTTGGCCGCCGCGCCGGCAGGGTTCGAATCCATCTCACGTCGGTTGTGTGCTCAACGACCCAACGCTTTAACACGCTAGGCCACCACCAGACTTTCTTGTAACAAGCAAAATCTATTATCAAAAATTACACTTTTAATCCATTTGTACTTTTGTAAACCGTATATATCTACCTACACTCTGTATGCCCTATAAAATTTACTTTTCCTGCAATAATTAAGTAAAAAGTAAATAAATCGTATATTATTTAAAAGAACATAATACCGACTTTTTTTAACGTACTAGGCGCATACTTAAAAGCCATATATTTTTTTACCACACAAGCACAAAGGTTAAACAATTTTTTTTAACATATCCATAGTGCAAAAAACATTCTTTATTTGTATTAATTAGTTAAAATACTTATTAAAAATGATACTGGTTATTATCGATTTTTAATTACATTAATTGACTGAAGTGTGCCACCTGCTAAAGTGTGTATATTAAATCATTAATAATAATAATTTAACTAAAAATAACATATCATTTAATGGGTCTAGTTCCTCGACATTACCACGTTTTATAAAAAAAAAATAAACAAAAAAACCTATAAACTGAATGTACTAATTAATTCTTTCTTAAGTTAAAATACTCTGTTATGAATAAAGTTTTCCCCGCCCTTTCGGGGTCATCCACAGGCCCCCTAGGTGGTGCACTGCAGCCTGAAGGCTTATTGAGTCCCTACTCCTTCCCATTCACCCACCATTCATTCCATAACTTGGATGGTTGTTGCTCAGTCCGTTTGTTCACCCCCGAGCAGAACCCCGCGTGCCGTTGCCCAAAACCCACAATGCCGGTCACCCATCCAAGTTATGGGCGCGCACTCACTGCTTGCTCCGAAATCGACGCTTGCCGCTACAACCGGGCAGCCACAAGCGCGCCTTATGAACAAATAAACTACCTTTATACTTTATTCGGTAATTTTCTAGGAAACCTGCGGCAACTCGATTTTGACGAAATTTGGTATACGGGGGTTTTTGTGGCGCTGATCACGAATCTGAAAGAATTATTTTGGCGGAAACGTTTCGTTCTTGAGATATTCATTATCAAACTTGAATTTTAAACTAATCTATTTTCACAATATTTGCCCTTCTTTTTGCACACAATTCTTGATTTAAAGCTAAAGTGGCACACAATATTTGATTTTTACCGTTTAAAACCCCATTTTTTACGTATTTTACATTATTTTTGCATTAAACTGCATAGCTATACTTTGAATCATTTCAATCCCAGTAGTGCCATCAAGCCCTATGTGTATGTATGGTTGCCGCGATTATCAAAGAATAGCCACTGCAATTTAATTCAAAAATAATGTAAAAACGCTAGAAAAACAGGGTTTTAAAAGGTGAAAATCAAATATTGTGTGACCACTTAGCTTAAATCAAGAATTGTATGCAAAAAGAAGGGGAATATAGTGAAAGTAAGCTTAGTTCAAATTTGAACTTTGATGATGAATATCTCGAGAACGAAATGCTTTCCGCCCAAATCTTTCAGATTCGTGATCGCACCCCAAAAACCCTCGTGTCAAAGTTCGTTAAAATCGGAGTTACCACAGGATCAAAATTAATACTTTATTATTTATAAAGAATACCAAAAAATGTCCAATTAAATTAATATAAAATTAATAATAAATTATAATAATACTCCCTGTAAGAGCCCCGCATAAGAAGTTCTGGTTAGTTCTGTTTGCACCAGCGCTCAACAACAATACACCGAAGCTGCTATTACTTTTTTTTTTTCGACAAAATTTAGAAAGAGAACTAACCAAAACTTTCAGTTGAGGCGGGTTAGCTCTATAGGAAGTATTATTTTAATTTATTATTTAATTTTAAACAATTTAAAAATTAATTTATTTGGTGTTCTCTTTATTGATTACAAGGTATAATTTTTCTAAAACTTAAGTAACTGGGGGTGCAGCTTAAAGGGTTAATGGAGGTGTTTTGAAAAATACATTTCAGTCAGTCATTTATATTTCTTTCAAGTTTTATATAAACAGCCCAGCAAACATCACTATTTGCCGGCAATGTACATTTTCATATTGGCATTGATGGTAAAGCATTGGCAATTGGTGGCAATATTATGCCAACATCTTATACGCATTAAAAAGTCAACCCTAAATAAACACTTAATTGCCAATAAATTTTACATGCAGGCGAATTGCCGGCAAGCATACAAAAATGGCGGCATACCAATCCTGATTAAATAAAGCACGCGTTTTTGTTGCAGGCAAATAAATATTGGATTTTTGAAGGCAAACCTTCAACGCATATTCATACTTTTTAAACCATATTATTAACATTGGTATTTAACTAACATTAAAGCAATTTTTTGATCTGTTTTATTTATAATGGCAGCTAAACAACATTATTTTATGTTTTTTACATAATTTAAAGGAAATGGCCTTTTCATAACATTTTATTGTTAAAAATCATGCAAATAAAAATTAGGTCAAACAAAATGTTTATTATGTATTTTGGAGCGAATAAAAATAAAATGATGGTAAAATTAGCTACGTTAATTTCGACCGAAGGTGACCGCTTTGTGCATTTGTTTTCTACGTGGTTTTCTAGCTTTTTAGTTTCTTTTTTAAAGAAAAGAGTTTTTTAAAATACATAATTAAATGTATTCATTACCTAATAAGTGTGTGTTGTGTGATTAATTGGTGATGGCTAGTCGAGAAGGCAAATATATTCAAGTAGACTGTTAGGTGGCTGTAAACATTTTGTTTAAAACTTTATTAAAAGCTTTAAAGACGTGTTAATAAAAAATATTATATATATTTAATAGTTTTTTGACATACCGATAGATGGCGTAATGGACAATAAACTACTACGTTTCTGCAATATCTTCGCTTTTTATCGTCTAAACCGTACCCATTAGACAAAAATAATTCGAGAGCGGTCTGCGGTAGGTGATCTCACTAAGCTTTGAAAGAAATATCTTCGGCAAGTGTAAAAATCTGCATCTCCAAGTTGGACAGTGTTCCGAGAGATGCTACTTTGCATTTCAAGGAAATTGCATGCAGTAAGGAGTTTTTCCTATTTTAATTTTCAAATAAAATATCGCATCATTTTAGCTTTTAAAAAAAGTATATGCGACAATTTTCGTCAATAAGACGTCAGCTTGCTGCTTGGGTGTATCTGCATTTGCCCACTTTCGTGTCTTTTTGTTATCTTTTTGCCAATAACTTATTAATGATGGATGCCATCATCTTAAACGCATTTTTGCCAATAACTTATTAATGACGGATGCCATCACTTTATCTGCAACACGTGGCCTAATAACGGCCAATTGCCCACTTTCGCGTCTTTTTTGATACCTTTTTGCCAATGCCTTGCCATTAAAGAGTGTTGGCAATGCCACTAAATGGGAGTATTTTTCTTATTTTTTGTAATTTGCCTTGGGTTAGAAAATAAAGCTGTTATAAGTTTAAAAGAAAACGCACCCTGTATGTATTTTTATTTGTTTTTCTAATGTAGCCTATGATTACAATCCTTTATTGTTAACTCGTAAGTTACTATGATTAAAAATCAAAACATGATAAGCAAGAAAAGTGAATGTAATCCTCCTTATGACCTTTGACACAAATCAATAAATAATATCAATTCTTCTTAGTATCAGTCCAATATTGTTTCGACAACTAAACGTCAATGATAATAGTAATAACTTAATCGAAGTGTTCTAAAGAAACCCAGACTTCTGACCTTTTAACTTTAGTTTACTTCACACAAATAATTATTTTGGTATCCTAAAATAATAACCAAAGCTGAGAAGTATAACAATTAAATAAAATAATAATAATAATAAAAAATAGAATTACCACAACGAATTAAAAGAATAGATATTTAGATATTAGAGACATTTTGCACCTCTTAAAATAACAGACGTTTTTGGCCTCCTTATGGTTATCGTTATTAAACATAACGATTACGGCAGCAGTTTTAGACAGAGATTTTGCAGCCTCTTTTAAGAAATTTATTTTTCGTCTGCGCTTTCGACACATAACCTTATTTTTGCCTGTGGTTCACCGATTTTAAAGTTAACGAAAAATCAGTATTTACTTTTATTCTTCATAAGATATAAATTCATATTTAAATATATGCAAACACTTCTGTTGATTTCGTTTTTTAAAGTAGATGCAAACAATACAGTATAAGCAAAACACAAAAAGTAAGGTTAGGTTTGGTAGTAGAATAAAAGCAAGTGTGCAGATTGTAACATCTAAATTAATTACTGATTTAGAATATCCGTAAAAGTGCAAGTCCGTTTTAATTTCTTAACACTATTTGATTTTTATTACTGCTATAAATTTTTGGAAATAAGAGCCTATGTATAAATGATATTTTAATTAATACGGCATTAAAATTTTAACCTTTTAAATAATTGATATAAAAATTTCTACAATCCGGCAACCACGCAGTTTAACAATAACGATAACGATAACGATAAGCTCTTCGGTATTCATCCGTAATTAAAGGAGTCCGGTATGGTTAATACACGATAACGGATCATGTTTGGCGTTACTGCGCAGACTCAGAATAACGTTAACCACAACGGAATTGCCAAATGTCTCTAATCAGTAAACAAACTCTTGCTTTATCTGCATAAAAAAACATAAAACTTATAGTACAAGATCCGGCTATATAATTGGACTCTCCATCCTTTTTTTTAATAAAATAATTTTCTTAGCAATAAAAGTTATTAATAAATAAATTTCCGGGGTTGGCAAATCATATCATGCCCTAATATAGTGTAATTAAAATTAAAAAAAAAAATGACATGAATATTGTCACAATCTTTTATTTCTACATTTATATAAATGAAAAGTTTATGAGTATGCGGACACCACACCACATATAGGGTTCTATTCTATTTCTATTTTTTTTTCTTGGTTTTGGTCCCTTCAGGTCCAATCCACCACTCTCCCCTTCTGGTTTATGCTTTCCAGGGCTTCGTCGGCGGAAAATCTGGATAATCGAGCTCGTAGCTCCCAGAAATTCCAAAAAGAAAACAAATAATTCCACAATTGATGCAATGCATAAATTCGTCGACTGTCAAACCAAGATCTGCTACTGGTGTTACGTATAACCTTCACTTTCACTACTGACAGTTCCCATGGCACGCCCATCTATTTCCCGCCATTTGAGAAATACCTCGTGTTCACCACCAAACAGGATACCATCAGCTTATAGGAATCTTCGCTCACAGCGCTTAGATCCAGAAGAAAGATGCCGTCAATTTAGCGTGAATCTTTCCTTGATCCCCGAAGGTAAAAAACGTTCGTACGACACCTCTAGCCGCCACTCCGGGAAGAACTTTGTAGTCCTCTACGCACGTCCGCACTGTTCGGAGGTCAAACAAAAGTCACATATAGGGTTGGTTGCCTTTTTCTGGGCATAATACCTGTCTAACAGGTATAAACAGCTAACCTAAGGGTATGTATTTACTCTTTGTTTGACCTCCGGGCAATGCGGACGTGCGTAAAAGACTACAAAAGTTCTTCCAGGGTGGTGGTTAGAGGTGCCGTACGGTCGTTTTACCTTCGAGGATCATGGAAAGATTCACGCTAAAATGACGGCATCTTTCTTCTTGAGCTAAGCGCTGTGAGCGAAGATTCTTATAAGCTGATGGTATCCTGTTTGGTGGTGAACACGAGGTATTTCTCAAATGGCGGGCTAGATGGGCGTGGGGCTGTCGGTAGGAGTCAAGGTTATACAGTAACGCCAGTAGCAGAGTCTTGGTTTGACAGCCGACAATTATGCATTGCATCGATTGTAGAATTATTTTTGTTTTCTTTTGGAATTTCTGAAGCCTAGCTTCCGCCGACGAAGCTCTGGAAAGCATATATAGTCCGAAAGCGGAGAGCTGGTGGATTGGACCTGAAGGACCAAACAAGAAAAAATAATAGAATAGAAGGGTATGTAGTTACCGTCGTTCTTTATTTTTTAATCAAACACGTAAATATTGATTTTTATTACGAGATCTAATGGTGTGAGGCTTGGCTTTTAAAATCCTGGCCTAAGTCGGGGTTGGCGCCAGTGCCGTATTATCCATTGGGCTGAACTAGGCTACAGCCCTAGGGCGCCATGAAAAAATAGGCGCCAGACAAGGGGAGTAATAGGCGCTAGACAGGGAAGTTTCTACAAAGTTTAGGTCGGGTGGGGATTAAGAGCTAATTTTTTCTGCGGGGATATAAATAAAATAGACGCGAAAAGGAAAGAAGGAACTTTTTTTTTTGCTCTTTAAAAAATTTTTAGGTACGAAAATAGGGCGCTCTGGGAATTCTAGCCTAGGGCGCCTCATACTCACTGAATACGGCCCTGGTTGGCGCCATTTAAAGTTTCAAGGTTAAAGGTAAATATTTTTAGAAATAAATCGTACGCCACCGCATTTTTGAAAAATAAAAGTATTATTTAAATCCTTGTTTAGTGTAGAACTCAATTTGATCTCTTGAATTTTTGTTTAATGTACGGTTTTCGCGTGAATAAATAGAAACCATTTTTGGGCATGGCCAGTTTGTAATTCTATTTATTCTTTAATTGGGTGGGAATTTGAACATGCCAAGAAATGGTTTCTCTTTATTTACGCAAAAGCCATTACATAAATAAAGAAACTCAGGAGACCACATTTGTTTTAAACTAAACAAGGATTTAAAATAATTTTTATTTTTGAAAAATGCAGTGCATACTATTTTTTTCTAAAAAAATATTTACCGTAAACCTGTATACAGCTTTGAAATTTAAAATCGCGCCAACCCTAACCTAAGCCAGGATTTCAAAAGCCAACCCTATACCATTGGATTCGTAATAAAAAATCTAAATTTACGTGTTTGATAAAAAAAAATGACGGTCAATACATCCTCATGACAGCTTACACCTGGTTTATGCCCAATAAAAGGTTACCAACCATGTTGTGGCATTAGGTATCTACATACTATAAACTTTTTATTTATATAAATTTAAAAAGAAAAATCGTGATGGTATTTATGTCATTTTTTTTAAATTTTATTTACATTGTATTAGGCCATTTTTTTGATCTTTGGACAAACCACGAAGACTTAAAGCCTAAATACTAACGTACCGTGGGTGTCTTAAGCGAGGTAAGAGGGAGTTTGTTGACACGGGACTTAAATACTTGAAGATTTGGGGGAAGGAAAGACCTCCGCAGGCATCAGGTTCCACAATCTAGAAACTCTAGGTATAAAAGAACGAACAAAGTATAGGGATGCATATTTGCGGAACCACGAGTTTCTCTGTTGGGAACCGTGAGTGGAGGAACTATACTGGACAATTCTTCAGAGCCATGGAAGTACCTATAAAAAAGCGATAAATCCCCCACAGCCCGACGATGGGACAGAGAGGGAAGCCTTTCAGTAAGTGAAGGATCATTAATGAGACGAATAGCTCTTCTTTGAATAGAATCAAGAATGCTTAGGGTTGTGGGGGACGCCATGCCCCAGATATGGGAACAATATTCCAAGGAGGTCGGATTTGGGACATATATAAAGTGTATAAATTAGAAGCGGGAAAATACTTTTTGGCTCGAAAGAGAAATCCAAGCATTTTTGAAGCTGCCGTGGCTATAAATACAATGTGTTTATGCCAGTCAAGGTTACTTTCAAATGTGACGCCCACAAGATTGAAGGTGTCTTTGCTCTGTAAAACTTGGCCGCTCATAAGTAGAGGATGAGTATTTGATGACTCTTTTCGCGACAAGGAACATGATTGTGTTTTGGATGCATTAAAATGAACGAGATTTTTGGCGCAATCCAATATTAAATTCGGTAGTATTCTAATCAGTAATCCGATGATTATTATCTCATATGATATACAGGGTACGACAATAGGTATGATTTTTTAAATGGAATACCCTAAATATTATATCACCACCAAAAAAATCTTTTAAAAAAGCTTAAAAATACTACATTTGATGTGTCTATCTCAATTAGTTTCGGAAATATGACCATCCAAATATGAAAAATAATTTTAAATTATTCTTAGAAGCGTAATAGAGATACATCTTCTCAACTTTTTTATTTTTTAACGTACAAAATAAATAAAAAACACTGTTTTGTTGGGTAGATTCTGTGGAATTCATATCTTTCATCAGAATGCTTTTATCTTTTAGGATATACAGTGTAGGACAAAACATATTAAATTTTAAAATGGAAAACCTTGTAAATTATAAAAAAAAATTGTATCTTTCCTTAAACTCAGAAGTAGCAAAAAGTAGGAAGGCAATTGTGTAAGCACAAAAACTGATAAAGAAAAAAGGTAAAAACATCTTTGACAAAAGTAGCGGGACTTCGCGAGACTGCATCGGAAACACAACAATAGCTCTTATTATTTAAACTCTTTTACTTTTTTTTAGTAAACAAGGCTAATAATAAACTTAGTAGATTAAATGTTGTATATTTATGTTTACTTAAAATACTTTTTCAAGTTTCTTATTACCCCAATAGAAGTCGTCATATCCTTTTATAATTTTGCATACATGTAGTTTGGAGTATCTACTTTGAAATACACAGCATGAGCCATTCAAATTTTAAAGTTGATTTTTGACCAAAATAATGGATTTCTAGCCCATAGTGTATCGGCGCGTCGCTGTAAAGGATAGCGGCGCCTTTGTATAAAATAGTCCGATTGCAGGCGGCCGTTTTTATGTTTTTTTGTATGATTTTTAAAGGGTACCGAATTTGCGCTTTTAAAATGTTCTTACTAAATCTGTTGTTCAGAAAAATATGGTATAATCAATATTTGCCCAAATCATAATTCTAATTGACTAAAAATAAAATCACAACTAAAAGTTAGGTAATAATAAAAATACACAACATTAAATAACTTGTTTATTGGATATTTTTTATTAAGAACAAACAATTCAGCCGAATAATTTTATAAAGCTGTAAAAATAATTTATTTATTTATTGTTTGTACGCACATGTAATTTGCATAATTTTATTTAAATACAAAATTATTAATTTTTTTGTCATTTTTAGTCATTGTTTGTTCTTAGCAAAAATTTCTTAAATTTATGCCCATAGTTTAAATATTACACTGTGTATAATTTAGGGTATTTAAAAAACTATAAATTTTTCCCAAGAGAAACTACTTTTATTTTTATTAATATTGAAAACTTCTAAAAAGAAAACATATACCTTCCTATAGTGCAGGTGGAATACCTGCTGCAAAAAAATGCCTTACAGCAAACTATTGGTATAGTTTTGTTAAGTGAATCATAACTTTGTAAGAAAAACACTTCCGAACCAAAATAATGCGTTAGGAGGTGGGCTATTTTAAGGGGTAAAAATGTTTTTTGCAATTTCAAGCCAAAGAGTAAATTCTATAAAAAGAACTTAAATATAAAAGTTGTCGATATTATAAAAACCTACAACTTATGTCATAACCATTTTTAGCCTAGCCTCAAAAATTTTCGAGAAAAGTAGAAAAAACTGTTTTAACGGTTTTTACTTTTATCCAAGGTTAGTTTATATTTATAAGGTTGCGACAAATCCTCAACTTTTAGGCTGTTTGAGGTCGGGGACGCAAGGAAGAGCACTCCACGGAGAAAAGTTGGCAAGACTGGGTAAAATCAAAGCTGATGATCAATCCAGTGGCGTCTAGAATTTGCGCATTTCATTTTGCATTGTTTTGGAAGTGATATTTGTTGAAAGATGTAATTCCAAATGTTATTTATTTAAAGTAAAAGAATTTACAACTTAATAATAATTAAAAACTGTTGTGTAAACGGTTGTTCTACTAATACAATAAACTGTATATCTCCGGCACTGAACAACATGGCTGAAAATGGAAGATGTGACGTCATAACAAGTCAAAGCAATATGGCCGAATGTTGCGACCCTATATAGACCGACTTTGGTTCAATTAAGCTAAAATTTCGAGTAGATATACTTCTTACTGGGGAGAAAACTGGTCGCATGGTCCAAAACAAAGAAATACAAAATTTTGCTTCTATTGGTAATATACAGGACAAGTTATAACTAAAAATATGAAAAATTACCTAGTGTAATAAACTTTTATTTTTAAAAATAGAACAAAATTGTGTAAGTAAATGTTGTAGAGAATTTAATTTTACATTAAAATTTAAAGTTAAAGCATTAAAGAAAAAAAATGTTTATTGACAATTTTTACATGTTATGCACTTAAATAATCAAATAGCACACTATCGCGGATCGGAATACCGAGGAGGTCCCATTTAAAAAGCTTTTAAAATTTCCGTTTGCTTCCATTCCGTTAAAATGACACATTAGATCAGATTAGGAGGTGGATTGTATATCCTCTATCACTGCAACCTGCTCAGGTTTATTGTGTGTCCTCCGTCCATAGGTTAGAGCACACTGTCCAAGCCGGTCTTTTTAATCAGACTCCACAAGCTTGAAACCGGCTCCTTGGTAAATCTTGCCCTTTTAGGTTTTTCTTCACCCAGCTTTGCAAACCGCAGACGACAAAGGGCTTCACAGAAGCACCATATATGTTCTGCGGTTTCTTCCTTCTCCTGGCAGATACTGCCAGAGACAACAATGAGACGAGCAACTAAATGTAAATAAATTATCCGAGAGAGAGATAGCTGCTGGGCCTTCCTTGTCTGTCTTCAAGGAAGGCAAACGCAGATGGCGCGTGAGTCGACATTATCGTTTGCCCGCCAAATTCAAATTATATAGCTGTGCTATTTTTGCCCTTAATGTTAGGTACTTGTTTTTGTTTCCTATTAATATAAAATATTGGGGTTTAGTTCAATAATTACACACACTTATTAAAAATGTCATTTATTTGATTCTTATAAATATTTTTCTTACAGATAACCATGTCAATATTACCTTAAATTATCTGTTGAAAAGCACAAATTTAATATATACACTGTGATCACTAATAAAAGTCAATATTCAAAGTCCAATTAAAGGTAAAAACCACGAAACACACAATAAATCACAGAAAATGTAAAAACTGTCCAAACAAATCGGCCATTGAAAAATATCAAACACAAATATCGAATAACATTTCGGCGTGACTGCCTGCGGCAACGTTGTCAAGTTAAAAATATTCGATTCATGGTATATTTTCTTTCTCTTAATTATATGTGAGCCAAAAAGGACATTAAAGTTTACATGCAGAAATTGTAAACAACTTGGCAACCAGGGCAAAGCGATAATTGCTCCATCTACGATAGCCTGCCATGATGAAAGACAAAGACATATTTATTGGAACTTGCGTTAAACCAGAAAGAGATAAAGACAATGGACAAATTGTTAGGACCAGTTACTCGTCTCATTCTTGTCTCTGACCCTGCATAGGTTTCCTTCTACCAGGCCTATGATTTCCAGGTGTTTATTCAGTCTGCAATGACCTGTTAATAGACCCACTATTATTCTTACTGCCTTCCGGTTGTAATTCAGAAGGTCTTTCTTAAATTCCGGCGAGTAAGACTGGATGAATACCTTTTCTTGACGCTGTCCTGGTGTTCTTCTCCACCAGTCTTGGGATTCCCTCATAATCCATGATCTAATAGATGACTTTACTTGGCATGACGGAATACCGCAGTAGGGCTCGGGACCTACCATCATCCTGCCAGCCCCTCCTTTGCCAATTTATCAGCTTCTTCATTGCCTTCGTGGCCTTCGTGTCCTGGTACCCAGGTAATGGTTAGCTTGTTGAACGCACCCACCTATTCCAGGGCAACTACACAGTCCCTCACCAGCTTAGACCTGATTTTGCATGACCTGATCGCCCTGATGGCTGCTTGGCTGTCCGAGTAAATTACTATGGTTTTATCCACATAATTCCTTCTGATAATTTCTCTAGCACATTGTTCTATGGCTACGATTTCAGCCTGGAACACAGTAAGGTGTTTTAGGGGTTTTTAAAAATTCCTATCTAGAGTGCCATGATTAAGCTATAACGGTTTATTTTAAGTCAAAAGACATGGACAAATGAAATAAGTCGTCTTTTGTTTTTACTATTTCTCAGAGCCGAGTCAAAGTTTACAAAATCCTATTTATAGTCATAACTCATTTTTTTTAAAGGAAACGATCGTGGTTCGTTAGCATATTCCAAAAAAGCATTTTATTCCGAATATTAAGTAAGGAACCACTTCTAGTAAATATCCGGTATATCAATCAAATAAACCAATATTTAAATAAACAATTAAATAAATATAAACTCACTGTTGACTCATGATTTTAGAGTCAATAAAATAAAAATGCTGTAAAATTTTTAAAATATTTGAAAATTAAATAACAATAAGTAATAAAAAGGTTCTAGTCGTAGAAATTGTTATAAATTTACTTAAGTAGACGTAGTAATAGATGGGTTGCAAATAAAATACACGAAAAGTAAATTAAGTTTTGGTTGTAAGTATATTCTAATTGTAAAAAAACTTTAATATGGTAATTTTTACTTCATTAAAAGTAAAATTAGTAAATGGAAAAGGTATTAAAATAATAAGTAAAACACATAATGAGTACAGCAATGCATTTAACAGCAATTTTAACGCATAACGAGAATTAAATTAAGATTGTTGAAAGCGTTTTTTTATTTATTAGAAATAGTAAAAATGTCACTAAATTAAACAACTTATCATATCCTAAAATCATAGATTTATATGTTCATGCATTATTAAAAATAACATTTATGTTTTACCCATCTATTATTGATCTGCAATACCTTAGAAACGGAATATGTTATGGTAGCAATAATACCTGCTATCACACCTAGGGCATTATAAGCGGGCATTATGATAATGCCCGCTTATAATGCCCTAATGCGCTAATATGGAAATTTTATTGCTTATCCAATTTTATTTCTCTCACAATAAAGATCAAGTTTATACAAACATATGTATTAAAATAAAATCAATAACTTACCAGTTCCTGAAAATATGCCATTAAAACGGTTTCGGTTATTTGAAGAATTGCGTTCGCATCTTTCCAAATACCAAATATGCCATACTCCGATCATACTGTTGCCTTGATTTAACTGGCAAAACATTTTCGGTCGCTTTTATGACCTTTTTTCTTATATTTTGTGGAATTTCTTACATTTTGAGTAAATTGTTAAATAAAAAATGCCAACTGACTAACTGATAGAAACATCAAAGTCAAACTTAACACCAGTCATTATCCACTTACGTATACAGGTACAGGTGCAACTTATTTTTATATTGCGAATAAATAATGTAATTAGTCATTGAAAAACTCTTTTTGGGTAAAACATAAAGCATTGTATGCACCACGGGCTTTACTGGACTATAATGTCCATCAGGTCGAAATCTAGCCTATTTCGACCTTCAGGGCATTATAGTCCTAGTAACGCCCTTGATACATAAGTAGCTATTAAGTATAGACAAATTGCTGGTAGTATTAACAGTTTTATCAGTTGCGATTTTGCCAAAAATGCAAGAATTTTTACAAAAAAAGGGTTTTTATGAGTCTTATATAATGTAATCTATATATACATGTAAGTTTCTTAAGAATTAAATTTTTTAATGTCCATGGATTTGTTTTTCTTATCAAAAGAAAATGGTGCCGATTTTTATTGTTTTGTTTTGGCAAATTTACTAAGTTATAAAAAAAATATGTTTGCATTTTTTTGCAATTTTGTAGCAAATTTAATATACCGGGTGTTGCATCGCCGGGCGGGACATAGGAAATCCCATGTAATTTTTAATGGGGTCAATTATTGGCTCCCCTAATTATTTTAGAGAAAAATTCTATTGAAGTTTATTGAAGAGCATGCAAATCTACGTCCATGGTAAAAACTTTAGATTTTTCGGTTAACCCCTTTGCTAGTTAGATGCTAATATATTTTTAAAAAATTGTTACATTATTATCGCCTCATATTTATGAACAACAATAAAAATCCTATATCATTTACTGTAAAGATAGATATTAGCGATATTATTAGGGAGATAGGAAAAGTGAAAATAAAATTAGAGCTGTCTTTTTGGCGAAAAGTTCTTACTGACCCAACTAAATCTTTTTTCAAAATACTAATCTTAAAAACTGATAAACCAGCATTCAACCAAAAAAAAAAAAGTGTCAAGGCCTATTTCTAAGAATACATCTAACAAATATTACAAAAACAAATTGTAGTAACCATTAATAATTCTAAAAATTAAAAAAAACCTTACTTTTGTTTTACTAAATTATTATTAGGTTAACGAAATAATAATGAAAATTAAAAATATATATATAACTATCCAGTTAACATTGAAAGGGTTTATGAAATTTATGCATTGAATTTTTAGTAAACAAGAAGCAAAAGAGTTTACATATAAGAGATTTATTTTATTATTTTACAAGGTTTTATGTGTAATATTCTGAAATCAGGATATAAACATATTATTTAGGCCATTTTTTATTTAATTGTTGCAGCCTGCGGACCTAAATTATATTTAAATTATCAATACTGGCGTCCAACGGAAAATCACCGTATGTGCATATAATAATCATACCACATTCGGTGTTTTTCCGTTGGACGGCAGGATACTAAAAATAAACACAATTTAATTTATTCTAGAATATATATACATTTTAATCATTATACAGGGTCCGGCAAAATGTATTACCTATTTTGTGTCTTTAATATAAAAATAAAATGTATCGAGTATTCACTATGGCGATATTTTTATTTGGAAAAGTAGGCTTTGGAGAGTTTATTAAAATTGTTGTTGACAGTCAAAATGCCGCGTTGGTTAACAGAACATCGCATTTTTTGTGTCGAAAAATTTATTGAATATAATTCCATTATAGCCGTTCAAAGGTGTTTTCGACGTCAGTGTCCGCAGCGGAAGACCATTACAGTTTGGATTCGTAAATGGAGGACAGGAGGATCGGTTTTAGACAAGAAGTCAAGTGGGCGGCCAAGATCTGCCTGCAATGCACTGAACGAAGACAGAGTTAGAAATGCAATTATCGCTAGTCCCAAAAATCTGTTGTTAAACATGCTACTGTTTTAAATTTATCTGAGCGAAGTACACGAAGAATGTTAAAAAAATGAATTTTCACCCATACAAGATCGCAATTGTTCAAGAAATAAATCATCAGGATAAGATTAATAGACTTGAGTTCTGTCGCCTTCTTCGTACCAATTATCAAGGTATTGAAAACAATATGTTTATGAGCGATGAGGCCCACTTTTATTTAAACGGAGATGTAAATAAACAGAATTGTCGTTACTGGGCTCAAGAGAATCCACGCGAAATTCATCAGCGTCCATTACATTGTCCCAAAGTAACTGTATGGTGCGCCATCTCCTCGTCTAGGATAATCGGGCCTTATTTTTTGAGGAAAATGGTCAGACAGTAACAGTTACTGCCGCACGCTATGTTCAAATGTTGCAGATATTCTTCTTACCGCAAATTCACAATGAAATTGGACATTACTGGTTTCAACAGGATGGCGCAACAAGCCATACGGCAAGAATAAGCATGGATATTTTGCGACAATCCTTTCCAAACAGACTGATTTCTAAGAATGGTACCATTCCTTGGCCAGCAAGATCGCCCGACCTTTCAGCACCAGATTATTTTCTCTGGGGCTATTTAAAACATAAAGTGTTTGCCAATAAACCTAGAAATGTAAGGGAGCTAAAAACAAATATTGCCAATGAAATCCACGCTATTTCTAGGCAAGTTCTTCAAAATGTAATGAGAAAATTTATGAACCAGTTAGAAGAATGTATTGAAGGGGGTGGCGGTCATTTGCGGCACACCATATTCAAAGCATAATAAACTTCCATCTTTCTTGTTTAAGAATACATGTTCCTTTGTTTTGTTTTTAAACTTAATAAATTTTTATAAGCAATTTAAAATGGGTTGTTCATTTTGCCGGACCCTGTATATAATAAAACTAAGTTGATAAAATGTGCGTGCGTTATATAGTGTGATAGCCCTTTATTCCCCCTCGAACAAGAAAGTTCCCGTTTTACCCTGAAGGGCGTATTTTTAAAGATATAAGGACTCTTCCAACCCTTCAACTTGGAAATTAAGTTTAGTGGCACCATCTGTTGTCTAGTATTTGAACTTTATTCAGAACAACGGTTATTTGGGTCTCATATCAACTCCCGAGCGAAGCCGGGAATCATAGCTAGTATATAATAAAACTAAGTTGATAAAATGTGCGTGCCGATAAAACTTGCAAAGGAGTCTCGATACGATAAAGGGACTTATATAGTGTGATAGCCCTTTATCCCCCTCGAACAAGAAAGTTCCCGTTTTACCCTAATAAAAGGGCGCATTTTTAAAGATATAAGGACTCTTCCAACCCTTCAACTTGGAAATTAAGTGTAGTGGCGCCATCTGTTGTCGAGTATTTGAACTTCATTCAGAACAACGGTTATTTGGGTCTCATATCAACTTCCGAGCGAAGCCGGGAATCATAGCTAGTATATAATAAAAGTTGATAAAATGTGCGTGCCGATAAAACTTGAAAAGGAGTCTCGATACGATAAATGGACTTATATAGTGTGATAGCCCTTTATCCCCCATCGAACAAGAAAGTTCCCGTTTTACATTAGCATGTTAGCAACAATCGTAAAACGCAGAAATTGTTACAAACATTAGTCAAAAATGTTGGCAACAGTTTTCTGCTGGAACGAAAAATAAACAAGGCGTGCATACTGCTTATACGTCAATACAAGAAAGGTTATGTTAAAAATATCAGTAATGTTTGAAGAAAGTTTGCAAACTTTTCAAACAGTTTCCAACATGTTTTCAACATCTTAAAACTACTGCTGGAACAACAAACAATTGTATAATGTTAGAAACATGGCACTGCTGGAACGACAAATTTGACGTGTGCAGAATCCGAACGGTTGCAAACATTTCTGACAGCCTGCTGGAACAAACCTAATAATATTTATTCTTAAATTATATTTCTACCTTAAATTACGTATATGTGTGTCCGGGAAAAAAGTAATTTTATGAGAAGTTACACTTTAGTACCTGCGAACAAAGATAAAATGTCAATTTTTTCCCGTCATGGAAAAAAGTATATTTTTTAGAAAAAGTACCCTGTTGTATAGCGATGCAATATTAGTTGCTCACAAGATTTGCTCCACCTATGACAAAGGTCGCCGGCCTTCCTTATGATTTCCCTGTCTAGAATTTTGCTGGTAGTCAAAAATGTACATATTTTTGTTAACAATATTTTTTTAAATAAAAAGCACCAAAAAACTATAGGCCATGTAATAAAATTGCTTTATCATGACTAAAGGTAATTTGGAAAAAAAACCCATTACCAAAAAAAACATACAAAATTTAGCAATTTATCATTTAAGTACAAAAATATTTGTTAACAAAAACAATTAAATTTGTTAAAAGCTGATTTACGTCTTATTGTTTTACTGCCATTATATTTTCAATTAGCAGTTATGTTCATTGACAAAATTACACAGAAATAAAAGGTTATTGATGAGTGACAAACTTTTATTTATATAAATTTGTTTTGCACTTTACACTTTTTTGTACAAGGCATACAATTTGATTAATTTTTTTTTACAATAATTTTAAAACTAAAAAGCAGTGGCGCAGCTAGCAGGCGGTTTGGGGTGGGGCTAAAGTCCCAGTTTATAATTTATGTAATAAAAAAACCCATATAACATTTTTGCCGGCGTTGTACATTTAATTTACTGGCATTGCCAACACTCTTTAATGGCAAGGCATTGGCAAAGAGGTATCAAAAAGACGCGAAAGTGGGCAATTGGCCGTTATTAGGCCACGTGTTGCAGATAAAGTGATGGCATCCGTCATTAATAAGTTATTGGCAAAAAAATCCGTTTAAGATGATGGCATCCATCATTAATAAGTTATTGGCAAAAAGATAACAAAAGACACGAAAGTGGGCAAATGCAGATACTCCCAAGCAGCAAGCTGTCGTCTTATTGACGAAAATTGTCGCATATACTTTTTTAAAAGCTAAAATGATGCGATATTTTATTTGAAAATTAAATTAGGAAAAAACTCCTTACTGCATGCAATTTCCTTGCAATGCAAAGTACCATCTCTCCGGAACACTGTCCAACTTGGAGATGCAGATTTTTACACTAGCTGAAGATATTTCTTTCAAAGCTAAGTGAGATCACCTACCGCAGACCGCTCTCGAGTTATTTTAGTCTAATGGGTACGGTTTTGACCAGAAAAAAACGAAGATATTGCAGAAACGTAGTAGTTTATTGTCCATTACGCCATCTATCAGTATGTCAAAAAAACTATTAAATATATATAATATTTTTTATTAACACGTCACAAAATGTTTACAGCTCCTAACAGTCTACTTGAATATCTTGCCGTCTCGACTAGCCATCACCAATTAATCACACAACACACACTTATTAGGTAATGAATACATTTAATTATGTCTATTAAAAAACTCTTTTCTTTAAAAAGATACTAAAAAGCTAGAAAACCACGTAGAAAACAAATGCACAAAACGGTCACTTTCGGTCGAAATTAACGTAGCTAATTTTACCATCATTTCATTTTTATTCGCTCCAAAATACATAATAAACATTTTGTTTGACCTAATTTTTATTTGCATGATTTTTAACAATAAAATGTTATGAAAAGGTCATTTCCTTTAAATTATGTAAAAAAAAACATAAAATAATGTTGTTTAGCTGCCCATATAAATAAAACAGATAAAAAATTGCTTTAATGTTAGTTAAATACCAATGTTAATAATATGGTTTAAAAAGTATAAATATGGGTTGAAGGTTTGCCTTCAAAAATCCAATATTTATTTGCCTGCAACAAAAAGGCATGCTTTATTTAATCAGGATTGGTATGCCGCCATTTTTTTATGCTTGCCGGCAATTCGCCTACATGTAAAATTTATTGGCAATTGAGTTTTTATTTAAGGTTGACTTTTTAATGCGTATAAGATGTTGGCATAATATTGCCACCAATTGCCAATGCTTTACCATCAATGCCAATATGAAAAATGTACATTGCCGGCAAATAGTGTTTGCTGGGAAAACTTATATGTTTTTAATAGTCATTGAATATGAGAGAGGGGGCTCATGGGCGTTTTGGGGGGCTTTGCTCCCTCAGTCACCTTTTTGTTGCGCTCCTGCTAATAAGTAATAACCAATGAAATAGAGAAATTTTAATTAATTTTTTAAAAGTACATACGTTTTTTTTATCTGTGGACAATTGACGAAGGCTAAAAGCCTAAATACTAACGTACCGTGGGTGTCTTAGGCGAGGTAAGAGGGATTTTGTTGATACGGGACTTAAAAACTTAAAGATTTGGGGGGAAAAAAGACCTCCGCGGGCAGCAAGTTCCACATTTTTAAAAGTCTAGGGAAAAAGAACAAAGTGAAAGGTTTAGGGCCTGTCCAGTTAGACCGTATAAGGATGCATACGATAAAGTTTACGTTAAGTTTTAGGCAGTGTTATTTATAGAATGTCACATATATCTACCATACCTACGTTATCGGAATCAGCCATCCCAGCTTTATACATGAAGGAGTTTACTGAAAGTATTGTGAAGAGAACAAGAGAACGAGAGAGAGAGAGAGTTATTCGTTATTCGTAGCTCGCCCTACAATCGCCTATTGTTGGGCCTCGGGCACGATAACCAGCGTAAGCGTCGAGCGGCTGATTAAAAAAACAAGTTCTTTTATTCTCGCGTAAAGATCAAAGACAGCGCTCTCACATTTTCCGCTCAACGCTGGCCGCTGACACTGACGCTTAGTATCGTGTCTGAGGCCTTAGTATCGTGTCTAAGGCCTTAAAATCAGTTCTGGTTAGCATAACTCGACAAACAGGGTGATTCAAAAATCGATCACAAAACTTAAGGGGGTGATTCTACTTGACAGGGTGTCAACCGACAAAGTTAACCAACGGGGTGTTAAAAATTAAAGAAAAAAAGTTTTTTTTTATTATTTAACACAACGTAGTTTAAAAAATAAGACGTTTAGGACATATGTTTATATAAAGTTTTTTCTTATTTTCTATTTTACAATCGCGCCGTAAAGGTTGTCGGTTGAGTTACTGGACACCCTGTATGTATGTAGGTATAATTTGTTTGAAATTGATGAAAACTTTGATGTCTATTGGTTCCTAAACAGTGAGGTTTATCGACTTTATTAAAGAGTACCTTATTTTTTAAGTTTTTGATTGTCCATTAAATGGCGCCCCCAGCTTTGCGATATCTGTCAAAATAAAAAAGTTATGATGTAAATAAATTTTAAGTTTTAGGTAAAGTGCCCTCTGGCGGTATTTAAAAAAGTAATTTTGTATTAAAATTTTAGAATCTGCAAAGCTTGATTTGTGTCCCAAATATCAACTGGATTGGTTAAAAAATCAATGCAATATGGCGAAAAACCAAAATAAAAATTGAACTTTGACGGCTTGTAACTCGAAAACGAATGAAATAAAAAAAAATATACAAAGCTCTATCCTTATTTTGTCAAGTACAATCACCCCCTTAAGTTTCGTGATCAATTTTTAATCACCCTGTATATGACAAACTAGGGCTTAATTTGACGTAGAATACGTGATAAAAATTTCTTGGTTATGATCGGGACCACCCTGTATAGTGGACACCATGTATATATATGTATATTAGGCAAAAAGTCTCTAAGTTTTTTAATAATATAACATTAGAAAATATTTACCTTCTCCTTTAAATAAAGGTCAATGAACTATCATCGTTTTTTTCGAAAATTTTACTTAATATCTTTTTTTTGTTCTAATCATTTATAACGTCGCGTCGCGGCGATTTTAATATTGCATAAAGATTGTCTAGAAATGTACCTATTAATCTGTTATGATTTCCTACACAAATCTATTTGGTTTTAAATAAAAAATAAGTATTTTTTTTAATTTTGATTTTATGGATATTTATTTTTCTTTCCCTAAATCTTTTTAAATTATCTGTCTGTCTATCAACCTATTTATGTCTATTTATCTACCTAACTAAGCGGCAATGAATGAACCGATGGGAACTTCCCATAGCATTGACATATCTTTTAAGGTCAAGTTTGTTTTCGTGTATTGTATATATTAATATAAATTTATATAATTTGAAAAAGGTCAATGCTCAGACATTCAGTTACATTATTTAATTAATCATTTTAAAAATTTTTGCCAATAAACGTATTGGATATACAAATATCCCATTAATATAACATGATTTAATTGGAGTTATTAGAGACATTTTGCACCTCTTAAAATAACAGACGTTTTTTGGCCTCCTTATGGTTATCGTTATTAAACATAACGATTACGGCAGCAGTTTAAGACAGAGATTTTGCAGCCTCTTTTAAGAAATTTATCTTGCGTCTGCGCTTTCGACACATAACCTTATTTTTGCCTGTGGTTCACCGATTTTAAAGTTAACGAAAAATCAGTATTTACTTTTATTCTTCATAAGATATAAATTGATATTTAAATATATGCAAACACTTCTGTTGATTTCGTTTTTTAAAGTAGATGCAAATAATACAGTATAAGCATAACACAAAAAGTAAGGTTAATTTTGGTAGTAGAATAAAAAGCAAGTGTGCCAGATTGTAACATCTAAATTAATTACTGATTTAAAATATCCGTAAAAGTGCAAGTCCGTTTTTTCGCTAATTAGAGCCTTTGTATAAATGATATTTTAATTAATACGGCAATCAAATTTTAACCTTTTAAATAATTGATATTAAAATTTATACAATCCGGCAACCACGCAGTTTAACAATAACGATAACGATAAGCTCTTCGGTATTCATCCGTAATTAAAGGAGTCCGGTATGCTTAATAACGATAACGGATCATGTTTGCGTTACTGCGCAGTCTCAGAATAACGTTAACCACAACGGATTTGCAAAATAAGGGGTGTAAAATGTCTCTATTTTGTATGTACAAAGTTTTTATTTATCAGTATTTTGCCACCTACTTTTAACTATAACTATATCTCAGGGTTACTGCTAGTCTTTCATGTGCAGAAATAGATTGTCTCATTAGGGTGTCTTGTTTTTTAATATACGGTTCAACCATTTCCAGTAATTTATTAAATAAGTTGTCGGACATTCTAAAAATAATTATGATAGTCGTTTGCGTATTTAATTTTAATTTCGTCTATTAGATTCACATGACTGTAACTGTGTCTCTTTGTTAACCAATCTTTCATCCACATACGCCTTTTCCTTGTCTTTTTTTTCCCGACTGTAAATGCTAATACAATTGCTAAACATGCTTTATCCATAATTCAGTAAAACTATGAAGTTCGGCTTTCTTTTATGTACTGACAAAAATACTTTAAAAATATATTGACCATCTAAACGCCGCGAAAATATTGATGTAGTTCTTCAATACTTAACATCAATAATTATTGACAGTATTATTGATCGTCTAAACGCCGCTATAGACTCCCAGAACAATGCTAAATTTTTGGTCGTCAGTTTGGGCGCTGGTCTGGCTGAATTTATGAAGCGGTAAATTATACGTACTGTTTACGTGTGTACTCGATGGATAACCGCTTCATAAATTTCACGAAGCGAGCGTCCAAGCTGATACAAAAAATTTAGCATTGTTCTGGGTGTCTATAGTGAAACTACAATTGTCTTTGCTATAACCAAGAGGGATATACAACAACCTCCTATATAAAAGTTTCATACTGTTTTATCTATTATCTTTTGAGCATAAAAAGGAAACAAACGAACAATATAAACTCACAAAAATGAGAAGTTACACTCTTTTTAAATGTGACACCCTGTATATTATGTCACCATTAAAGGGTCTTTTACAAAAATACCATAATTAATATATGTATCTTTAAAAGTTTCGACAATGTTTTGATCTCGACATATTTGTCACCAAAGTTGAAATTAAAACTATTCTTATTTTTACTATATTTTTTCTTCTATTTGCACAAAATTTCTTATAGAGTACTAAATTGGCACACAATTTTTCATTTACCATTAAAAAAACTTTTAAAAATATATTTTCTTATTCATTTTATGCCTTTTTTAACATAAAGGTTTACTTTAAATCAAGTCGAATCATGTCTGCAACCATTTATACACATGTGTAGGTATATGCATGGTTGCAGTGTTTTCAGGGGTAAAATATTTGGAATTTAGTGAGAAAAACGTGTAAACTAAAGGGATATTTTTTTAATTCTTTTGTCTTACAGCTGCTAACAAGCTTGTCTAATACCTGACGTCATTATAATGTAAATCGAAAAAATAAAAGCGCTTACCGCCAATGGCAAATGACAATATAGAGACATTTTGCACCTCTTATTTTGCAATTCCGTTGTGGTTAACGTTATTCTGAGCCTGCGCAGTATCGCAAACATGATCCGTTATCGTTATTAACCATACCGGACTCCTTTAATTACGGATGAATACCGAAAAGCTTATCGTTATCGTTATTGTTAAACTGCGTGGCTGTCGGATTGTAGAATTTTTATTATCAATTATTTAAGAAGGTTGACATTTTAATGCCGTAATAATTAAAATATTATTGATACATAGGCTCTAATTAGCGAAAAATCCATAGCAGTAAGAAAAATAAAATAGTGTAAAGAAATTAAAACGGTCTTGCATTTTTAAGGATGTTTAAAATCAGTAATCTATTTACATGTTACAATCTGGCACACTTGCTTTTTATTCTACTACCTAACCTAACCTTACTTTTTGTGTTTTGCTTATACTGTATTGTTTACATCTACTTTAAAAAACAAAATCAAGAGAACTATTTGCATATATTTAAATATCGATATATAACTTATGGAGAATAAAAGTAAGTACTGATTTTTCGTAAACTTTAAAATCGGTGAACCACAGGTAAAAATAAGGTTATATGTCTAAAGCGCAGACGCAAGATAAATTTCTTAAAAGAAGCTGCAAAATCTCTGTCTAAAACTGCTGCCGTAATCGTTATGTTTAATAACGATAACCATAAGGAGGCCAAAAAACGTCTGTTATTTTAAGAGGTGCAAAATCTATCTATTTTTCTAAAAGATATAAATACCTTACTGATTTTGGACACTGTTTTGAGTATAGACACGTTCGCGCTGATCCAAAATGTTTAGTGATTACTTAATTAATAAGTGAACACACTTAAGGAACTGAGGGGTGAATAGAGGTGCTGGGCGGGGTTAAGTAGTTAAAACTTTTATATTACTGTAAAATTTAAACAAATTATAAATCAAGGGTCCACTTAATTTTTTTTGTTATAAAGTCTACATATATCATGGCCTACTATGCAGAAATTCAATTTTAAAATTAAAAACAACAATTTTTGGTCTAGAAATATAAAATAACTATTAAATATTATACATTTTTAAAAAGCTTTCATCTACTGTAATGTAATGAATTAAAAATATTTCCATTAAAATAATCATATAAATCTCAAAAAATATAATCGTTTAAAAAAATCTAACTACACCACTGGAATCGACGTAAAAATATCTACTAATATCAGTTTTTACTTTTGTTGTAAGTTACAAGACAACTGAATACGTGGGGGTCCAAAAATGAAAAAAAAAGAAAAAATTTTGCCCGGTATGTCCAAAAACGAAGAGGGCTATGAAAAATATTTTAGTGTCAACGTTTGTTTTATCAAAAAGTAGCAACAGTTAGCAAAAGCCGCAAGTCCCTACCTCTAAAAATAACCAAGATACCCTGGAATTGCAACGAATTGCAACGAAAGCCGGACACCCTGTACAGGGTGTCCCACTTTGGTTGTCCCTTATGGGAAACTTGGAAACCATAAGAGATATTAAAAATCTGATACCCCATCCTCGAGCTCTTTTTTGGAGAAAACATTTATGGTAAAAACAGATCATCGCTATCGCGAAGCGTTTCAGAGATACAGGGTGATTCTCGATTTTTTCACTTTTGAAAAGGCCCTGTAGCTTTGTTGTTATTACAGATACAGAAAACTAATTGCACATTATAAAGACACTTTTTTCCGTAGAATCCAGTGGCGTAGCCAAAAATTTTTTGAGCTGTCATTTTTGACATATGACCCAAACATGTTTTTTTTATTAGGGGCACCCTATAAATGATTAGGTAATTAAATTGCTTGTTTTTTTCTGATTAAAATAATATATCATACTAGGTTTACGTCAAATATTGGAAAAATTATTATTTTAAAGACGCATTGCGGCTTCTATCTGTTTTTAAATTGTTTTATATTTTTCTACGGAAATGTCTCCTGAGCTAAGGGATGACAGATTCCTTTTAAAACAAAAATATAAAACAATTTAAAAAACAGATAGAAGCCGCAATGCGTCTTTAAATGCATAATTTTTCCAATGTTTGACGTAAAAATTTATTAAACCACCTACTATGATATATTATTTTAATCAGAAAAAAAAACAAGCAATTTAATTACCTAATCATTTATAGGGTGTCCCTAATAAAAAAAACATGTTTGGGTCATATGTCAAAAATGACAGCTCAAAAATTTTTGGCTACGCCACTGGATTCTACGGAAAAAAGTGTCTTTATAATGTGCAATTAGTTTTCTCGTATCTGTAATAACAACAAAGCTACAGGACCTTTTCAAAAATGAAAAAATCGAGAATCACCCTGTATCTCTGAAACGCTTCGCGATAGCGATGATCTGTTTTTACCATAAATGTTTTCTCCAAAAAAGAGCTCGAGGATGGGGTATCGAATTTTTAATATCTCTTATGGTTTCCAAGTTTCCATAAGGGACAACCAAAATGGGACACCCTGTACAATAAAAAAATCAAAAACATTTACCTTTTAGTGTAGCCAATTTAACCAATAACCTAAAACTTTTAAGCTGATAAAAATTACGCAGACAACCTTTCTTTATTTATTTACTGGTTTTGGTAAATATGTAACAAGTGGAAATTTCTTTTACACCCATAAAAGATTAATGATGGTCAATACTCAAGGAACATCTTAAATAATCTGGTCAAGGTTTTGGCTCGATTTATAAATATTAGCGTTTTTTTCCTAAACTGTAATTAAATTATCTATATTTATTTATATTTTTATATATTTTATTGAGAACTTTTAAGAAAAAATAGAATTATAATATTTTAAAAACTTTTTCCAAATTAGGTTACTTCTGGTAAGTAGGTATAAATAAAGGTCGGGCCACACATAACCGCAAAGAGCCCGTGGCCGTGCGTTTTCCTGGTGAAATGTAGGGGGATGCGGTGTAAAAATTTTGTATTTTATTAAACTGCAGTAATATCCCATATAACATTTTTTGCCGGCCATGTACATTTCATTTACTGGCATTGCCAACACTCTTTAATGGCAAGGTATTGGCAAAAAGGTATCAAAAAGACACGAAAGTGGGCAATTGGCCGTTATTGGGCCACGTGTTGCAGATAATGTGACGGCATCCGTCATTAATAAGTTATGGTGAAAAAATGCGTTTAGGATAATGGCATTTATCATTAAATAAGTATTGTAAGTTTTATAAGTTAAAAGTCCCAAAAGTTAAATAACAAATTTAAAATTTTGTAATCGAAAAAAATGAGACAAAAAGCAGGAAAACGTTATTATTAAAAAAAAATTACATAATATAAATTTTTTTACAGTAACAATAAACCAAAAAAATTTAAGGTATGTAATAAAATAAAAACAAAAACATAGTAAATCAAAAGAAAACACTTTAAATTAATAAGTATGCAAGGGACACTTAATTTTCAGATCCAAAACAAAGGGAGAAATATTTTAAAGGAGTTAAATGTCAAAAAAACTATTAAATATATATTATATTTTTTATTAACACATCTTTAAAACTTTTAATAAGGCAACTCCCTACAATTTCACATTATTTTTTTAGTGCCTCAGGGCTCAGTACTGGCACCAACATTGTTTCTTCTTCACATCAACGACCTTCTCTTGTCCACAACTAATTCCATTCATAGTTTTGCCGACGATAGTACCCTTCACTTTAGTTTTCAGTTCCCAAACCAATCTCTAAACCTGATTTGGAAAGCAAACAGGGCGATGCAGATATCTTTTCAACAGGATCTTAATTTATTATTGGATTGGGGTGCCAAAAATCTCGTCCATTTTAATGCATCCAAAACACAATTATGTTCCCTGTCGCAAAAAGAGTCATCCAAGACTCATCCTTTACTTATGAGCGGTCAAGTTTGCAGAGCAAAGACACCTTCAATCTTGTGGGCGTCACATTTGAAAGTAACCTTAACTGGCATAAACACATTGTATCTATAGCCACGGCAGCTTCGCTCTTACAAGCCAAAAAGTATTTTTCCCTTTCTAATTTATACACTTTGTATGTGTTCCAGTCCCGACCTTCGTTGGAATATTGTTCGCATATCTGGAGCATGGCGTCCCCCACAACACTTAGCATTTAGGATTCCATTTAAAGAAGAGCTGTTTACCTCATTAATGGTCCTTTACTTACATACAGACTCCCCTCACTTGCCCATCGTCGGGTTGTGGGAAATTTGTCGCTTTTTTATAAGTACTTTCATGGCTTCTGCTCTGAAGAATTGTCCAGTATAATTCCTCTACTCACGGTTCATAACAGAGAAACTCCTGGGGTCGCACGTATGCATCCCTATACGGTTCAACTGAACAGAACCCGAACTTTTCACTTTGTTCGTTCTTTTGTCCCTAGAGTTTCTAGAATGTGGAACCTGCCGCCCGCAGTGGTCTTCCCTCCCCGTCCCCCAAGTCTTAAAGTATTTAAGTCCCGTGTCAACAAACTTCTTTTACCTCGCTTAAGACACCCACGGTACGTTAGTATTTAGGCTTTTAGCCTTCGTGGATTGTCCAAAGAAAAAAATAATCAAAGTATTAAGAAGGACCAAAGACAATTATAGTAGTGAAACTATTATTATCTTTAGTAGGACCTAGTTTACCTTTGGAATAACGGTCTAATTACTTAGTCAACAACTTTTAAAAACATTGTATGTATTTGCATGCCTAATCATTTTTGGCCGATATTTCCATAACAAAAGTTTCTAAGAATAAAAAGTGCGTACTAAGATCATAATTACCCTAATGGAAACTAAAAATAAAATTTCCAAATATCACTTAATGAACTTAGCTAAATTCCAAGTAGTTTAGGTAAGTTGACAACAAAAATTAGTATCGATGGTTTTACTAATAGAGAATTATTGCAAGTTGCCTTATAAGCTCGGGAATTATTAATACCGGCGTTATTTAAATAGTGCTTGTACCCATAATTTGGAGTTATTGCTAATTATGTTGACAGTACCTATATTAACCTAAAAAAAAGTAAAAAACTTTTCGATTCCGTGCTTGGCAGCCGTTCGGTTTACACGAACAGTTCCGAAGTTAAAATAAGACCAAAATAAGGCACGACCTAAAACCGACATAAATAAAGCCAGGCACTATCCCTATTAGCTTTGTTCGCGGGTTCGATTCTGAACCGGTTCTGGGACTATTCGCATGCGCAGTGAAAAAAGCAGCGTTCGCGACTTTTAAAATCCTGAATTTTTGGTAACAGTTCTGTGTTCGCGGGTTACAATGGAATCAGTTCGTTACCGGTTCGTAACCTGATTAGCAGTCCTGGGATTTTTGTTGGAACTAAAAGTTCAGTTCAGAATTTCATGCGCATTGTCGACATGGTCAGCTGTTTTTCTGTTTTTGTGGTACAGAAATAAACCATTGTATCACAGTTTATTTGTTTCTGCCACTTTTTATGCGGGTTAATATACCTGTTGAATATTTCTTTTATATTTTTGTGATTCTAAGAGTATATAAACAAAGGATTTTTAATTGTATCGAATGTATGTATGCAATAAAATAAATAAGGATTTAATTAAAAAATATAGACAATATTACAAGATTTTACCATTTCTTGTTGTTTGAATTTTATCTTTAGTTAAATACACATACTTATGTTAAAAACGAGAGGAGGCAGGGAATCCCTCGTTTTCCGCCGAGAGACCTCGAGGGGCTTTCGGCTATGAAAATCCTAACCAAAAGGCTAGGTTAGAATACATCCTCATCTGTATAGAAAATCGTTCGCGGTAAATAAAAATTCCGAAATAATAAATAACTAGACATGCGCTTTAAAACAATTCTAAACCAGTTCGGTTCTGGTTCAGAATCACTTCATTACTAGACCCGCGAACAAAGCTATTAAGAGTGTCCTTATCCCACCATGCATCTGCGCAAGCTTAGATGTCAAAATAAGGCCGGTATTATTAGTGCCTGGCCTTATGTTACTGTGCAATATTTCTCTAATAATACTTTTTTTAAATTCCAAACTATTGCATTGCTTTATTTTTAAGTTAGGTTTTTGACTATGTGAGAGCTTTCTATATCTATTTATTGTTTTATTCAATAAATTTACATAAATTGTAGTAATGTAAGTACCTACTTAACATACAAATACCATATCGGCTTTTAGCGATTTTAGCATGCATTAAAAAAATTTAAGAGATAAAAACAAGTAAATAGGTATTCTAAAAATATTATTAATTTAAAAAAGCAGTGGAGTACGTTTTTTTCCTTAAAAAAATTGTTTAAATCTTGTTCGAACGACAATAGTAAAAAAAAGATAAAAACTTTTACAGTAAAATAGAATGGTCACAAAAAGGGTTTTTTACGACCGTATAAAAATTTCCAAAATTACCAGTGTATACATGTTTTATTTATTTAAACTTATTAATTTTAATTTTTGCAATACAGCTATTATATTTTAACAAAAATTATAGCTTCCTTATTTTTTAAAAGACAGTTATCCTCTTCATAACTATACCTTTATTATTTAATTTTTAGAAAATTGTATGTACAGGGTGGCTCGAATTCGACGCTCATCATTGGGATTTCGGAAACCGTAAGAGATACAGGATCGGTTAAATGGAGGCAAAGTTGCGCAATTTGATGCTCAATAAAATGCCGTTTTGCGTTTTAAAAAATTCCGAGTACCTACTCGGAAGATATTCGAAAAAACCGGAATTTTCAATTTTGGTTTCTATTGTTTCCTGGCTATATTTGTTAAGATAACTCAAAATGAAAAACACGTTTTCATGGCCACTTTTTCTGCTCTATAATTCAGTGTGATTAAATATTGAATTTGACGTTTCGGCTTCTGGCGACCATCATCAACTTAATTTTTTAAATACGGACCTGATATTTTTTTCAATTTAATTAAATCCTTTCATCACTCTTAAAACACTATATATCGCCACTTTGATATTTGCCGACGTTTCGTACAGAAAATTCCATCACCAGAATATTACATATTTATTTTACCATAAATACGGCCCTGAACTACATTTTTAGGTAAGAAGGTAAAAAAGAATAAACTTATTACATATTCGTAATCTTTTTATTGCAACTTATTGATATCTTACAGCGGAAATTACTTTATTAACCGAAAATTTCATGAATATTAGACATAAGATACAAAAGGTAGACAACAAATCAGCTTACATAAACAATTTGTAATACTATCTTGATGCCCATATTAAATATAAACATAATTTAATCACTATTATAGGTGTTCAAAGAGATAACCTTCCGCCTCAATGCATTTTTCTTGCTTTGCTTTGTATTTTTAATACAGCTCGATTAATTGTTCTCGCAGGAATGGCAGCAACTTCCCTTATCAAATTTTGTCGTAGTACTTAAAGGTTGTGAAGTGCATTTTTAAATAAACGGTTCTTAAGATATCCCCAAAGGAAATAATCTAGGGGACTAAGATCTGGGCTCCTAGCGGACCATCTTGCAAAACCATTTATTAGGAAATATATGGTAAAGGAATTGAGCTACTTCCCTTCCATTGTGGGCAGGAGCTCCGTCTTGCCTGCCACCATATTTCTTGAAATACTGCCAAAGGTTGATTATCTAGGGCATCTAAGACATCATTACTAATCAAATTTAGATATCGTTCGGAAGTTAAGGTCCCTTCGTAAACGAAAGGTCCAATAATTTTGTTCCTCCACATACCAATCCATACATTAAATGAAGTTCTCCCTTGAATTCGTACCTGCTGGTTAGTTTCTGTTAATAAAGTAATTTCCGCTGTTAGATATCAATGAGTTGCAATAAAACATTATGAATATGTAATAAGTTTATTCTTTTTTTACCTTTTTACCTAAAAATGTAGTTCAGGGCCGTATTATGGTTAAATAAATATGCAATATTCTGGTGATAGAATTATCTGTACGAAACGTCCGCAAATATCAAAGTGGCGATATATAGTGTTTTAAGAGTGATGAAAGGATTTAATTAAATTGAAAAAAATATCAGGTCCGTATTTAAAAAAATTAAGTTGATGATGGTCGCCAGAAGCCGAAACGTCAGATTTAATATTTAATCACACTGAATTATAGAGCAGAAAAAGTGGCCATGAAAACTGTGTTTTTCATTTTTGAGTTATCTTAACAAATATAGCCAGGAAACAATAGAAACCAAAATTGAAAATTCCGGTTTTTTCGAATATCTTCGGATGTACTCGGAATTTTTAAAACGCAAAAACGGCATTTTATTGAACATCAAAATGCGCAACTGCCTCCATTTAACCGATCCTGCATCTCTTACGGTTTCCGAAATCCCAATGATGAGCGTCGAATTCGAGCCACCCTGTAGCAAAACATTTTCATATTGACCCTTCATGCAGATTTGTAAATATGCTTTTAAAAACACTTTTTTAATTACCTTTAATTGTTATTTCACTTATAATAATAATTTCAGTTAATTTATTAAGTATATAAAAAATGCAGTTAACGCCGTACTTAACCCTGGAGTTTCTTGTCACCATTTGATGGCGTCCAGATTTCCAAAGGTATTAAATGTAAGATGTTTTGAAACCTCAAAATAATTATTTTAAATTATGTATAATAAATAAGTGTAAGTGATATACATATACATAATTTTACATAACTCAAGGAAATTACTTTAACAGGGAATTTATGTGACGGTGACTTTAATTCTGGTAATAATTAGAAACGAAAATAAATACTTTTATTGTCTTCCTTACCTTGGTAATTTATTGCACTTCATAGTTTAAGGACACATTGAACCTATTATACACATAATCGCGCATTGGGAAAAAGTACTTCAAAATGTGTTTTTTTTTTGTCTTCATGCTGAAAATGGATATATTGTTAATATCCCGTTAATTTTTTGTATTGTTTCTCTCTTTCTCAGGATCTTAATTTAATATTGGATTGGGGCGCTAAAAATCTCGTCCATTTTAATGCATCCAAAACACAATCATGTTCCTTGTCGCGAAAAAGAGTCATCAAATACTCATCCTCTACTTATGAGCGGCCAAGTTTTACAGAGCAAAGACACCTTCAATCTTGTGGGCGTCACATTTGAAAGTAACCTTAACTGGCATAAACACATTGTATCTATAGCCACGGCAGCTTCAAAAGCTTGATTTCTCTTTCGAGCCAAAAAGTATTTTTCCGCTTCTAATTTATACACTTTATATGTGTCCCAAACTGACCTCCTTGGAATATTGTTCTCATATCTGGGGCATGGCGTCCCCCACAACCCTAAGCATTCTTGGATTCTATTCAAAGAAGAGCTATTCGTCTCATTACATGATCCTTCACTTCACGAAGGAAGCCTACCCTCTACCCATCGTCGGACTCGTTGGGGATCTATCGCATTTTTATAAGTACTTTCATGGCTTCTGCTCTGAAGAGGTATCCAGCATAGTTCCCTCCACTCACGGTTCATGTAACAGAAGAGAAACTCCTGGGTTCAAGAAACGTTTATTGTACGTTACCCAGAACCTACTTGAATGTTTTATAAACTTTATAAAACCAACTTGTGTTATAAGCGAGCAATGGACATGTTTTGGGTATCGGATTAGGCGGTTTCTGTAACGCTGTAACCCGCCACGATTTTTTGTCACAATGTTTAAAAATTGCATGTAAAACATTGTGGTAAACTTGTCCCTACAAAAAGTGACGCGTTTGCCCAGTCCGCCACTCGATATATTTGACATTGACAGGGCTTGGTTAAAGCGCCGCTTCTATGTATATATAAAAAGTCCACTTAAAAGGTTTTTAGTAGTCTTATTAGCATAAAGTCAATTTTATTACCGGGCCAGGGACTATATCAACTATTTACGTAGATATTATAGTATATATGCTTCTGCACAAAGTAGCGCTGCTCTTGTGCACTTTGACAGTTAAGACCGTTAACTATTGTTGGTTACCAATAATAGCTTTGTTCGCGCGTCTAGTAAAGAACTGATTCTGAACCAGAACCGAACTGGTTTAGAATTGTTTTAAAGCGCATGTCTAGTTATTTATTAGTTCGGAATTTTTATTTACCGCGAACGATTTTCTATACAGCTGAGGATGTATTCTAACCTAGCCTTTTGGTTAGGATTTTTCATGGTTAAATTGGGTACTGCACAAAAAAATAAATTCAAACAAAAAGTGTAAATTGTTATACTGTCGAAAGCCACTCGAGGTCTTTTGGCGGAAGGCGAGGGATTCCCTGCCTCCTCTCTCGTTTTTAACATAAGTATGTGTATTTAACTAAAGATAAAATTCAAACAACAAGAAATGGTAAAATCTTGTAATATTGTCTATATTCTTTAATTAAATCTTTTCTTTATTGCATACATACATTCATACGGAATAGAATTAAAAATCCTTTGTTTATATACGCTCAGAATCACAAAAATATAAAAAAATATCTCAACAGGTATATTAACCCGCATAAAAGTGGCAGAAACAAATAAACTGTAATACAACGGTTTATTTCTGTACCACAAAAATAGAAAACAGCTGACCATGTCGACAATGCGCATAAAATTCCGAACTGAACTTTAGTTTCAACAAAATCCCAGGACTGCTAATCAGGTTACGAACCGGTAACGAACTGATTCCATTGTAACCCGCGAACACAGAACTGTTACTAAAAATTCAGGATTTTACTAACCGCGAACGCTGCTTTTTTCACTGCGCATGCGAATAGTCCCAGAACCGGTTCAGAATCAAACCCGCGAACAAAGCTAATAAAATGGTTTTTTGTTGTTAATAAAAAATTGTTGTAAATTTGCTATTAACGGTAAATTAAACAAAAACAGTAATAAAATAAACTTTTAGCTTCAAAAGAAATATTTTTTAGTGTTGGTACGTCACTGATATAAACTTTCAACACGCGTGTGTGGACCGGAAAAAGCCAAATTTTAACACTTTTAACAAATGAAAAAGGCAAACCAAATACCTGTCGGCTTTTTTACTAGGTTCCATGTAGTACAGATGAAACAGATAAATGCGAATTGGTGTTGGTCAATATTTTATCTTAGAAGAATTTTTTATTGCGAATTCATTCATATATCTTCAAGGTTAGCATAATTTTTATTATGTATTAAAAACAAAGTGATTTTAATATTCTTTTATTTGTTTATCATTTTTCTAGTATTTAGTGCAGTGTGTGAATTAACACTTTGTGAATCCAAAATGCATATATCACTGCCAAAAGACTCTGCAGGTAATGATGATAATCTGTTTTGACTCTTTTTTTTTTATAAGCGACCACTGCGTGCTTAATACACTTTGCAAAACACACAACAAATATGGTGAAAATAGTATATTTCCTAACTAGTGCTGAAAGGGCCAATTTTCCGCACGCGACTGCAGTCAAGTGCGCAAAAGGTACACTTTCCGCACGTGTTAAGGACACTATTTTCTACTAGTTCGATATAGCGGTTTTCGCTATTATAAGGATTTTGAAAATTCTTTTTCAGGGCGTTTCTATAGGTCGATTATGACACAAATCTCTGTGCGCGTTTTCCAAAATCCATTTCTATAATTTATTATTAATAAAACATATTACGGGACGGTGGAGTAAACAGGGGTGCTGGGTGGGGACGAAACAGTAGAAATCCTACATTAAACGCCCAAAAACAGTATTTCACAGTACACACCGCACTTTCTGTTTACAAAAATGTCCAAAAAATTGTTTTAAAAAATAAAAATAAATAATAGTACAACAATCCCGCCATGGCTGTCACTGCATAAAAAGAAGAGTTTGCAATAGAACTGTAAATGTCTTGCGATGTTGTCAAATAAAGTGAGAAAGTGTCAATAGCTTAAAAAAAGGAAGATACAGGACAAAATTCATATGAAAAATTAAGTTATTCCTTCTTCCTATTATAATTTGTAGAGAAAAAAGGAAAATACCTAAACATAAAGAAAGAGGCATTTCTACAAAAATACCATTGTTTCTCATGGAAATGGTGGATAATCCCCGAAATAGGCTTGGTGTTAATTCTTCATAAGAAGTTTGGCAACGCTGCTTCTATCAAGACCGTCATTTTCATAATGACGAACTTCATGTTATCAGCTGACCAAAATAAATTTTTCCTTCTTTAATTAATGGCGGACGAGATATCTCATATGTGTGGGATAGTTTTTCGAAAAATTTAATACCTTTCAAAATTAATTTACATTTTTCATGTGCCCCGAGTGCAGTGTATTAATGTTTTCTTGTGTTTGACGTTGGATTTATACTGTTTTGTCCCCACCCAGCACCCCTGTTCACTCCTACCGTCCCGTAAATATGTTTTTATGAATAATAAATTATAGAAATGGATTTTGGAAAACGCGCACACAGATTTGTGTCATAATCGACCTATAGAAACGCCCGGAAATGTATTTTTCGAAAATCTCTTATAATAGCGAAAACCGCTATATTGAACTATTACACTTTTTTTAAAAGGACCACTGCGTGCTTAATACACTTTGCACAATACAACACATATGGTAAAATAGTATATTTTCCTAACTAGTGCTGAAAGGGCCAATTTTCCGCACGCGACTGCAGTCAAGTACGAAAAAGGCACTCGGCACGGGTTAGGGACGCTATTTTTTCTACAAGCGTAAGGAAAGCATAAAAACTAAAATTTTATTTTTTTATATTTAAGCACAATGCTACCTAATATCCTATTATACCAAAGCAAAAATTATCTTTTAAATATGAAGTGCATGAAAATCCTTTATAGGTTTGAATTTTTTGTTCTTTTCCGCACTACTGTAGCAATGTGACACTTTTAGAACTAAAATACGTGCGGAAAAGTTTACTTTTGCACGCAAGTAGGAAAAGAAAACCTTTTATAAATCGAACTATAAGCTTATCGCAGAAATAAGTGCCCAGTTTACTCTGGTTACCATTGCTCAATATATTACTACGTTTATATCGACTAGTTGAAGCTGGCTTGAAAACAAAGCGGCTTTAAAGCGATTTCCAAGTCTACGTGTTTATTTCGGTGGCTTGAAAGTCGACTGAAAATCGAGGTCAAGCACATTTCAGGCCGTTGTTCTGCACATTTCAGGCCAAAACTGCATGCGGCAGTTTTGCATCCAGCTTCACAGTAGACATCAAATGAAAAACAAACCTCACTTTTTATTTCGTCCCGTTTTGTGTGCTGTTGTTGGTGTAAGCCAAGGTTGGTTTATATTTATACTGGGTGTATATATAGACCGCCTTTGGGTGAAAGCGTGTTTAAAAATTTTTTACCTGTCTTTTGAACTCATATTTTTTATAAAATTGTCAAAATCATAAATGAAATTGACACTAATGACGTTCGATGGAAGCATTTCAACTGAAGTTAGGCAGTTGGTTAAGTCTCCGCTTGAATCGTTTATATCGTGTTTTTAATCGGCTTCATTGAAGTCCACTCTACCTATCTCTTTCGCTTGACCTGAACGATTTGAGTCACTTTCAAGCGCGTTTATATCGCTTTTTTCAAGCCACTTTAAAAAGCCACTGTAACTCAAGTTAGCCTCAACTATTCGGATATAAACGTAGTGTATGTATGAACCGGTGTTATAAGTTTACACCCTCCTTTAACTTTTATTTTTTATCGTACACCATTAACAATTATATCAGTTTATTTGGTAATTTGTAGTATCTAAATCAATAATTAGATTTTAAATATCTCTTAAAACATACAGGGTAGGGACAAAAGTATACATTTTTGTAAATAGGAACACCTGTATATTATATCACTAATAAAAAGAGCTTTAAAACATACTAAATTTAATACATCCACCTTTATCATGATACATGTTTACATCTGACATTTATTTTATGATATTAGTTGAGATAGAAATTCTAGCTAATGTCTTAAGATAGTCGAAAAATTTTACATTAGCTAAAGTCACCTTTATCTGACAATAAATATCAATGCAATAAATGTCAGATGTAAATCGTATTGTAAAGGAATCCATTTACGATCAAAACAAGATAAATTAGAGACATTTGCACCTCTTAAAATAACAGACGTTTTTTGACCTCCTTATGGTTATCGTTATTAAACATAACGATTACGGCAGCAGTTTCGGACAGAATTTTGCAGCCTCTTTTAGAATATTTACCTTAAACCTCCATCGACGACGCTGTTAAAAATCAATTTTTTCATGTATGCTAAAAATTTCTTCTGGTGTATAGGATGCCTCCTTAAATTTTAAATAATATCTGCATTGGTATAAAATTCATAATACAAAACAATAAATGTTTAAAAATTTTAACACCTGTAGTTCAAAAATTAAGACCATAAGGACATGGTTCATATGAAGTTTTTTTCTTATTTTATATTGTAAAATTCGCCCTTTAAGCTTGTCGCAAAGTTGCGAAACACCCTTATACCTATATCGTTTTAAGTTTCTTTAAAAAACTGCAGGTAATAATCGATTAATCTATTTAAATAAAACACAAATAATTAAATAACAATTAAAATGACGCTTTATCATTTACGGAAATATTTAAGCATTTTATCATTGTTTATGAAATTACTACAATGTTTACTTGTACGGCTAAAAGGTCAATAATAAAAACCGGCAAACAAAATATAACGGATTAAAATCAGAAAGTTCTATTTTAACTTTACTAATATTATTAGCTTTGTTCGCGGGGTCTAGTAATGAACTGATTCTGAACCAGAACCGAACTGGTTTAGAATTTGTTTAAAAAGCGCATGTCTAGCGGCTGATCAGTTCGGAATCTTTATTTACTCATGAACGATTTTCGCTATACAGCTGAGGATGTATGCTAACCTCAGCATACCTACTCGTTAGAATTTTTCATGGTTGTTGGATACTACACAAAAAAAAATTAAACAAAGAGATAAATTGTTATACTGTCTAAAGCCACTCCAGGTCTCTCAGCGGAAGACGAGGGATTTCCCTGCCTCCCTCTCGTTTTTAACATAAGTATGTGTATTTAAGTAAAATCTTGAAATATTGTCTATATTTTTAATTAAATCTTTATTATTTTATTCTTACATACATTAATACGGAATACAATTAAAACCCTTTGTTTATATACGCTCAGGAATCACAAAATATAAAAAAATATACAACAGGTATATTAACCAGTATAAAAAGTGGCAGAAACAAATAAACTGTAATACAACGGTTTATTTCTGTAACCACAAAAATAGAAAGACAGCTGACCATGTCGACAATGCGCATGAAATTTCGAACTGAACTTTTAGTTCCAACAAAAATCCCAGGACTGCTAATCAGGTTACGAACCGGTAACGAACTGATTCCATTGTAAATCCGCGAACACAGAACTGGTTATTAAAATTCAGGATTTTACTAACCGCAAACGCTGCTTTTTCACTGCGCATGCGAATAGTCCCAGAACCGGTTCAGAATCGAACCCGCGAACAAAAGCTAATATGATGAAAAAAATCCTTTTCCATGTTTCCAAGGTAAGAAGAGTATGGCTCTCCGCACATGGGTCGGTAACGCTAGGCGCGCACTAGCAACTTTTTGTTGGTAAACATAAAAGTTGCTCAACCAAAAGTGGCTAATAAATAATAATTTTATTATAAAAAACGGAAAAATAAAACCAAAACGATATTGGCTTTACATATTCTTTTAAATAGATTTGGATGTAATTTTTTAGTTGCCGTACAAAATTGCTAATGCGTATCACATAAAAATAAATACGTTTCATTAATTTTATGCTTTATTTGTTTTCTGGGAGATTAAATTTAAACAAAATATCATTTGCCTTTTCTCCAGAATAAAATTGAAAAGTTTATTTAACATTTTAAGAAAATTAAAACTTTTATACATTATGAAGAACTATTCTGCTCTTACACAATATAATAAAGTTATTATTACTTTAAAAGGAAAAAATAATGAAATATTTAATATTAAGTTACTTACAATACAAAGGTTTCAATCTATAAACAAAGTTTCATAAGCACTCGGTTGAAATTATTTTAATCTAATAAAATAAAATCTTAACAAGACGCCAGACGAGAACTGGGCCAATGGTTGCGTCTCAAAAATGTGGTAAATAGTTTACCTAAAAACTTATTGATAAACTTGTTAGAAAACTGTGCTAATGAACCTTTGTTTATAGATTGAAACCTTTGTATTGTAAGTAACATAATATTAAATATTTCATTATTTTATTTCTTTTAAAAGTAATAATAACTTTTATTAGATTGTGTAAGAGCAGAATAGTTCTGCATAATGTATAAAAGTTTTAATTTTCATAAAATGTTAAATAAACTTTTTAATTTTATTCTGAAGAAAAGCCAAATAATATTTTGTTTAAATTTACGTTTCATTAAGCCGGCTGTCCATGAGAGCGGTGTTCCGCTCGCGGATGATAATTTAGCGTTGTGGTTGGTTATTGCAAATTTAAAATGCTTTTCCCGCCATTTTCGACGCGGATCCGCAAAAAGTTGAGATGAAGTTAACTTTTTTGCGTTTTCCACTAGATTGTGCTGATTTTCACATTAATAGCCAGGAACTATAACCTTGAACTATTTGATGAGCTTGATGAGTTGTTGCTTGAAGATAAGACAAGACGTTAAAGATCGATCCATTTTAAATAAAAGAAGTGTTATGGACGACATTAACTACACTTATTTTAATTATTTACTTTACTACTACTTACTCGTACTTGTCACATTACCTTTACGTGTTCTATATGGATTTAAGAGATTGCCCACATATTCTTGAACACCCTGTATATTGAACTTTTGTTTCAGGAATACTATCGTTGGCTGCCGTGGGTTTACTTATGGTTTGCACTTCAACGCTAATGTTCGTGCAGGATCCCCTGCACTCTATTGTGAGAATGGTAAGACATGTTTAAATTTTAATTATTATTGTAAATAACGGCACGATACAACTTAACAATTATTTATTAAATTTTTGTTCTTATTTTATTAAAAAACACATAATTTAGGGATTCCTAAATGAGAAAATTTTAAATATTAGAGACATTTTGCACCTCTTAAAATAACAGACGTTTTTGGCCTCCTTATGGTTATCGTTATTAAACATAACGATTACGGCAGCAGTTTTAGACAGAGATTTTGCAGTCTCTTTTAAGAAATATATCTTGCGTCTGCGCTTTCGACACATAACCTTATTTTTGCCTGTGGCTCACCCATTTTAAAGTTAACGAAAAATCAGTATTTACTTTTATTCTTCATAAGATATAAATTCATATTTAAATATATGCAAACACTTCTGTTGATTTCGTTTTTAAAGTAGATGCAAACAATACAGTATAAGCAAAACACAAAAAGTAAGGTTGGGTTTGGTAGTAGAATAAAAAGCAAGTGTGCCAGATTGTAACATCTAAATTAATTACTGATTTAGAATATCCGTAAAAGTGCAAGTCCGTGTTAATTTTTTAACACTATTTGAATTTTATTACTGCTATAGATTTTTCGCTAATTAGAGCCTAGGTATAAATGATATTTTAATTAATACGGCATTAAAATTTTAATCTTTTAAATAATTGATATTAAAATTTCTACAATCCGGCAACCACGCAGTTTAACAATAACGATAACGATAACGATAAGCTCTTCGGTATTCATCCGTAATTAAAGGAGTCCGGTATGGTTAATAACGATAACGGATCATGTTTGCGTTACTGCGCAATCTCAGAATAACGTTAACCACAACGGAATTGCAAAATAAGAGGTGCAAAATGTTTCTAGAGCCGGATGTCAACGAAGTTATTCAGTGGCGTAGCTAGGTCAGCCGGGGCCTTGGGGAAAAATAGTAAAGTAGGGCTCCAAAAATTGGAAATGTCGAGAAGCAAAAAAAATTATCATCATGTAATAAAAACAACTTTATTTTAACTTTATTCTTCACCGCATTTGTTTTCAGTATTACGCCCGGGAGCTCCCCTCAAATTCAAGGGCCCTCCAGCTTAGCTTGGGGCCACGGGGCACTGCCCTGCCTAGTTTAAAGTCTAAAACGGTTGGTATTTGTTATAAAACACTATATATAATTTATGTTTACAATTTTACGCAAAATCTAAAAAAACAAACAATATATAGGGTGTTCCATTCAAAATTAGGAAGTTGACATTAACTTCCAGTATAAACGGAAGTAGTAGAACTGTCAAAATATTTTAGTTAGTAGTAGTATGTGCCTCACCGATTTTATAATCTTACCAAATTTTCAAAATTTCCCGGTTCCCAGTGGGACACCCTGTATTAGTAATCTAATAACGTAAATAAAGATAAGCAAATGGGGGTCAGTTTTTGTGTAAAACATATAAAAACATGAGTTTCCTATTAAAAACGTCAAATTTGGCCTACCATATTGTTACCATAAATTTTCAGTCCAAAGCTCTGTTCAGAACACCACCAGAGAGTGACAATTTGCAAAGACTCTTGCAGCTTTTCTATTAGGCCTCAGACACGATACTAAGCGTCAGCGGCCAGCGATGAGAGGGAAATGTTAGAGCGCTGTCTTTGATCTTCATGCGAGAATAAAATAACTTGGTTATTTAAATCAGCTGCTCAACGCTGACGCTGCCCATATAACATTTTTTGCCGGCGTTGTACATTTAATTTACTGGCATTGCCAAAACTCTTTAATGGCAAGGCAGAAAAGGCATCAAAAAGACGCGAAAGTGGGCAATTGGCCGTTATTAGGCCACGTGTTGCAGATAAAGTGATGGCATCCGTCATTAATAAGTTACTGGCAAAAAATGCGTTTAAGATGATGGCATCCATCATTAATAAGTTATTGGCAAAAAGATAACAAAAGATACGAAAGTGGGCAAATGCAGATACTCCCAAGTAGCAAGCTGACGTCTTATTGACGAAAATTGTCGCATATACTTTTTTAAAAAGTTAAAATGATGCGATATTATATTTGAAAATTAAAATAGGAAAAAACCTTACTGCATGCAAATTCCTTGCAATGCAAAGTACCATCTCTCGGAACACTGTCCAACTTGGAGATGCAGATTTTATACAGCCGAAGATATTTTATTCAAAGCTAAGTGAGATCACCTACCGCAGACCGCTCTCGAATTATTTTTGTCTAATGGGTACGGTTTAGACGCTAAAAGCGAAGATATTGCAGAAACGTAGTAGTTTATTGTCCATTACGCCATCTATCGGTATGTCAAAAACTATTAAATATATATAATATTTTTTATTAACACGTCTCTTAAAACTTACGAAATTAACGTAGCTTAATTTTTATCATCATTTTATTTTTATTCGCTCCAAAATACATAATAAACATTTTGTTTGACTTTATTTTTATTTGCATGATTTTTAACAATAAAATGTTGAATGAAAAGGCCATCTCCTTTAAATTATGTAAAAAAAACATAAAATAATGTGTTGTTTAGCTGCCATTATAAATAAAACAGATCAAAAAAATTGCTTTAATGTTAGTTAAATACCAATGTTAATAATATGGTTTAAAAAGTATGAATATGCGTTGAAGGTTTGCCTTCAAAAATCCAATATTTATTTGCCTGCAACAAAACGCGTGCTTTATTTAATCAGGATTGGTATGCCGCCATTTTTGTATGGTTGCCGGCAATTCGCCTGCATGTAAAATTTATTGGCAATTAAGTGTTTATTTAGGGTTAACTTTTAATGCGTATTAGATGTTGGCATAATATTGCCACCAATTGCCAATGCTTTACCATCAATGCCAATATGAAAATGTATATTGCCGGCAAATAGTGTTTGCTGGGTGGTTATCGTGTCCGAGCGTTTATTCGTCTTTGGTAATCGGAAAAAAGACATTGCCGGAATAAAAGTATTTGAAGCCATAAGCATTCCAACATATTCCTTTTTGCTTTTTAAATTTTTAAGATCAAATAAAAAGGATCTTCATGTTTATAAAACGTATTTGCGCTTAAATTTTGAGAAGCAAAAAAAAAATAATAAAAAAAGGTCCTCACCTTTATTCAACACGCACAATAGTTATTTATTAGATAAGTAAGTTATATTACATATAAGTCACGCAAGAAAAGTTTAACTCTCGAGCCCGAAGGGCAAGAGGAGTAATTTCTTAAGTGACTTATGTGCTGTTAACTCACGTGTCTAATACAAAATTTTTATCCAACAGTTTCGGCATAGAAATCGTTTTAATATCGAGAAAAATAATTTGAAAACGTCATCCATTATTTGTTACTTGTCATTGTCAACACCAGCAACAAAATTTTTGTATTTATAATTGCTAATAGTGAGCTAAAGGGTACTTTAGCTCACACTGAGTATAGTACACTTTATATCCTCAAAATCTGATCAATTATGTAGATATTATATGTAAGTGTTGGATAATAGTTATTTATTAGATAAGTGAGTTATATTACATATAAGTCACGCAAGAAAAAGGACTAACTGGGAGGTAATTTTCTTAAGTGACTTATATGTAATAACTCGTAATCTAATACAATTTTATCAACACTTTCGTATAAATCGTTTTAATATCGAAAATAATTTGAAAACGTCATCCATTATTTGTTGCTTGTCATTGTCAACACCAGCAACAAAATTTTGTGTTGTCTATAATTCACTAGTGACTAAAGGCTACTTTAGCTCACTGGTGACTTATAGTACTTTATATCCTCAAGGAAATCTGATCAATTATGTAGATATTATATGGCAGTGTTGGATGAGTGGCTATTTGTTTCTTTTTACTCCTTATGGTGCCCCACACAACCTGATTTCATACGCAATTACTTAATTTGCTTATAGGTTAATCCGGCAGTGGCCAAAGGTAACTTTATACTCTGTCCAATTTACATAATACGAAATTTTAAACCTGTGATCAACGCGTGAAATTGCGTTTTCTGTACAGCTATTTGTTTAAAAGGCTACAAAATTTAATTGAAACCCTGAAATATTGCCATTTAATCAATAGCCTATACAGGGTGGCCCACCATATTCGACACGGTCTGTAGCTGGATAACCATGGGGTTTTGAAACAAAACTAAATACTGGAACATATACAGGTCGGATGAAGACCACAGTATAAAATTATTTTAGTCTATACAAGGTGTCTCAAAAAAGTGTGACGTATCAAAAGTTATATTTTTTTAAATGGAACACCCTATATTTTATGACGGTTTTAGATTCTACTTTAAAAAAATAACTCAAGTTTGTTTATAGTACTAAGTGTCTAATTTTATTTGTTTTTGTGATATTTGATTTTTTTGAAAAATGCAGAGGTAAAATTAAATTGATTTTACTTTAACACTTTTAACACTTTAAACTTTGAAATGTGTAACAAGATTAGAAAAAGTCTGCCGTATCATACGTAGGTCAAATCAAGATCAAATATTGTACAGGGTGATCAAAAAATAATTTTAATTTTTCAGAAAATCAAATAGCCATATCTCTCTTATTTTAAATGGAACACCCTGTATTTTTTACGTCACATGATGACAAATAAAATACTTCTTTCAAATGGTGTATAGGTTGCCTATACCTATCTTTTGTACTTTTTTGGTAAAATCTGTTTTTACAAATTTTTAGTCCAAATGTTTATTTAAATTAAAGTTGGCTGTGACATAGCAGCCATTAATATTTTCTTAAAGAAAATAACAACGACCCTTTATTGATTACTAGTTTTTTAGTCAGTTTAAAAGAAATTTCAATGATTTTAAATAAAAACCCTTCTTCTACAACAACAAGATGATATAATTACTGGTAGGATGTGAAAAAAATTGTTTACTTTAGTCTAGAGTTAATTCTGAAAAATATTCCAGGAGAAACCATCTGATAACCTTAATAGTTGCTTTAAAAATTTCGACACAGTGATTATGGATAATGGAAGAAACGAGTTATAGGTCACAGAATGTCAGTCATAACTGACCAGAGGCGTTATTAGGATTGTTTAAAAACACAAGTTTTATCATTACCACATTCAGCTGAAATAAGTGTTATTGGAAGTAGCATTATAAGCAACTAATGATTTTTTTTGTGAATTTTAAAAATAGTGGCAGATAATACAAAATCTTTTAATTTTGTGTTTTTTTCCAACAAATTTACATTTTGCAATAACGGCTTAGTAAATAGGCATAGCTATATCACAGCCTACTTACATTTAAATAGACATTTGGAATAAAAATATGTTAAAACGGAATTTACTTAAAAGTATAAAAGATAGGTATAGGCAACCTATACACCATTTGAAAGAGCATTTGGTTTGTCATCATGTGGTGTAAAAAAATATAGGGTGTTCCATTTAAAATAAGAGAGATATTGCAATTTGACTTTCTAAAAATTGAAATTATTTTTTGATCACCCTGTATAATCTATGATCTCGATATGACCTACGTATGATAAGGCAGACTTTTTCTAATCTTGTAACAAATTTTAAAGTTTAAGGAGTTTATATTGTTAAAATAAAATTAATTTAATTGCACCCCTGCATTTTGAAAAAAAAATCAAATATCACAAAACGAATAAAATTAGACACTTGGTACTATTAACAAACTTAAATTATTTTTTATGTAGAATCTAAAACCGTCATGAAATATAGGGTGTTCCATTTAAAAAAATATAACTTTGATACGTCACACTTTTTTGAGACATCCTGTATAGAGTAAAATAATTTTATACTGTGGCCTTATTCGACCTGTATATGTTTTAGTATTTACTTTTATCACACCCTATACAAAAAACATGATATCATGACTTGATCATGGTTTAAACTTTTGCATATTGCACAGAGTTTAACAGAAATCTTGTTAATTATTGTTTTATTTAGCCATATTTTTATATATTTTTCAAGAAAGATTAGCTTCGGTCAGTCGTAAAAAAATATTAGCTGTATTTAAATAATAGGTTATTTGTCAAAGTCTTTTTCTTAATTTGTCATTAAAATAAATAATTATCCGCCAACTGATACATCTAAGAATACATAATTAATATTTAAAAATAAATTATGAAAAAATGTGATTACGTCAGAGTCTTAGTAAAACAGATTTTTTTTTCATTTCATTTATATTTTGCTTTCGTCATTTAAAATTTTAATGTCACAAGGTAGAAAAAAATGACCGTTAGTAAAATTATAATAATTGTCTTCGCCGTAAAGGTTGTTGTTCTTTTTGCGACCTTTGAGTCCGAATTTATGTCATTTTGTAGAGACCTTTAATTTATCTAACATATTATGTGGTTTTTAATTAAATTTTATAGTTATATCCTCCAAATGATTTTTTGTTCAGGTGTTTTTCTCAATTTATAGTGAACCTAGTATAGTATACAGACTTTCCGTAGATTTTTTATCTTTGGACCAAACCACGAACGGCTAAAGCCTAAATACCAACGTACCGTGGGTGTCTCCAAGCGAGGTAAGAGGGAGTTTGTTGACACGGGACTTAAATACTTGAAGATTTGGGGGAAGGGAAGACCTCCGTGGCCAGGTTCCACATTCTAGACACTCTAGGGATAAAGAACGAACAAAGTGGGAAGTTCGGGACCTGTCCAGTTGGACCGTATGAGGATGCATACGCGCGGTACCTACGAGTTTCTCTGGTGGGAACCGTGAGTGGAGAAACTATTCTGGACAATTCTTCAGAGCAGAAGCCATGAAAGTTCCTATAAAAAAGCGATAAATCCCCACAGCCCGACGATGGGCAAGAGAGGAAAGCATTTCTGTAAGTGAGGGATCATTTATGAGACGAATAGCTCTTTCTTTGGATGGAAGTAAGAATGCTAAGGGTTGTGGGGACGGAATGCCCCAGATATGAAAACAATATTCCAAGAGAGGTTGGATTTGGGACACATATAAAGTGTATAAATTAGAAGGGGAAAAATACTTTTTGGCTCGAAAGAGAAATCCAACCTTTTTTGAAGCTGCCTTGGCTATAGATACAATGTGTTTATGCCAAGTTAAGGTTACTTTCAAATGTGACGCCCACAAGATTTAAGGTGTCTTTGCTCCTGTAAAACTTGGCCGCTCATAAGTAGAGGATGAGTATTTGATGACTTTTTTCGCGACAAGGAACATGATTTAGGAACCTGAAAACTGTAGTAAAGGGTACTATCGTCGGCGAAGCTATGAATTAGTTGTGGACGCGAGAAGGTCGTTGATGTGAAGAAGAAACAATATTGGTGCCAGAACTGAGCCCTGAGACACTCCAGCATTTACTTGGTGAAAGCTTTCGAAGAATGGCCGTCCACAATAACTGATATACGTCGATCAGATAGGTAACTAGGAGCCAAGTACAGAGTTTAGTTGGAAGACCATAGGAGGGAAGTTTATTACAGAAGTGCGGCATGCCAGACCTGGTCAAAAGTTCCTGATATATCAATAGCAACTGATCTGGGACTCACCTAGAAACTAAAGAGACTTATTCCAGCAGTGTGATACGAAGGAAAGAAGATCTGCTGTAGATCTTTTGTGGCAAAATCCATACTGCCTGTCATGCGAAATTTTGTGTTTTTCTAAATACTTAAGAATTTGTGAATTAATGAATTTTTCCATTACTTTACAAAGAACTGAGAGAATTGAAATTGGTCTATAGTTAGATGGAAGAGATTTAGATCCTTTCTTGGGAATGTAGATGAGGTTTCCAAAAGACAAATGCATAAAAAATTAATATTTGGATAAAAGTCATTTTTAATAAATAAAAATAAAGTGAGTCTGCCGATAAACTTTAAGGGTAGAGGCTACAGATTCTAGAATAAAAATGAGAAAAACTTTTATCCCAACACTTACATATAATATCTACATAATTGATCAGATTTTGAGGATATAGAGTGGTACATGCAGTCACTCAGTGAGCCAAAGTACCCTCTTTAGCTCACTAGTGAAATATAGACAATACAAAAATTTTGTTGCTGGTGTTGACAATGACAAGTAAACAAATAATGGATGACGTTTTCAAATTATTTTCGGGATATTAAAAACGATTTATACGAAAGTGTTGGATAAAATTTTGTATTAGACACGTGAGTTATTACATTATGTCACTTAAGAAAACTATTCTCTCGCCCTTTCGCCCGAGAGAGTTAAACTTTTCTTGCGTGACTTATATGTAATATAACTCAGTTATCTAATAAATAACTATTAATGAACCTAATATGTCGTAAATAACTTAAATTAAAAATAAAAAAATTTTATACCAATTCTGATATTTTTTAAATAATTTGGAAGACGCCTCCTATGCATCAGAGAACCAAACGATATACAGAGTACGACAAAAAATATGATCTTTTAAATATGAACCCTGTATATATTATATCACCAATAATCAATTCTTTAAAGGATTGCACATAAACACCCCTTCTGATATTATTGAAACTTAGGGGTGATTCTACTTGACAAATAGAGCTTCATATAATTTTTTTTTAATGCCATTTGTTTTCGAGTTACAAGCCGTCAAAGTTCAATTTATTTTGGTTTTTTCGCTATATTGCATTTATTTTTTAACCAATCCAGTTGATATTTGGCACACAAATCGAGCTTTGCAGATTCTAAAATTTTAAGACAAAAGTACTTTTTAAAATACCACAGAGGGCACTTGTCGATAAACCTCACCAGCTTAGCATCAATAGACATCAAAGTTTTCATCAATTTCAATCAAATTACCTACATACATGCAGGGTGTCCAGTAACTCAACCGACAAGCTTAACCAAACGAGTTCTACAACAAAAATAAGAAAAAACCTCATATAAACATATGTCCTAAACGTCTGGTCTCTGGTTAGACCTAAGCTAGTTTTTTTTAAATATTTAACACACCGTAGTTCAAAACTAAGACGTTTAGGACATATGTTTATATGAAGTTTTTTCTTATTTTCTGTTGTAGAATTGCTCCGTAAAGTTTGTCGGTTGAGTTACTGGACACCCTGTATGTATGTAGGTAATTTGATTGAATTGATGAAAACTTTGATGTCTATTGGTGCCTAAACGGTGAGGTTTATCGACTTTAATAAAGAGTACTTTATTTTTAGGTTTTTGATTGTCTATAAAATGGCGCCCCAGCTTTGCGATATCTGTCAAAATAAAAGTTATGATGTAAATAAATTTTAAGTTTTAGGTAAAGTGCTCTCTGGCGGTATTTAAAAAAGTACTTTTGTCTTAAAATTTTAGAATCTAGCAAAGCTCGATATGTGTAGCAAATATCAACTGGATTGGTTAAAAATAAATTCAATATGGCGAAAAACCAAAATTAAAAATTGAACTTTGACGGCTTGTAACTCGAAAACGAATGACATTTTGAAAAATTATAGGCAAGCTCTATCCTCATTTTGTCAAGCAGAATCACCTCCTTAAGTTTAGATCGATTTTTGAATCAACTCTGTATATTTTGTACAAGGTAACATTGAGTATATAGCTATTTCAAATACATTAAGGGTATGTAGTACTTCTAAGATCATATTTTTTTTAACATATTATACGTCGGTATTATTTCATGCATCCTTCCATTTGCATGCAGAAAAGTAACCCAAAACGTGTCCATGGGTACTGATAACGGTTTGTAAAGCACTATCAATAAAAAGCTTCTTAGAGAGAGATGGGACATTGTAGATATACCTGTATGCGGTACCCAACGTATAGTCCTAAAAGTTTTGGCACACAATATTTATCGGTTTTTTTAATGAAGAAATTTATTTAAACACTAACTAGTTATCATAAATTACAACTCAATACTTAACTAAACTATACTATCGAATTATGTGGAGTGGCCCATTCTGCTCTACCAGACGCAAATTTCTTCGAATGTCTCTCATGAGGTCCTGGACGGAATTCAGTTCAATTTCTCTTAATTTCTCGTAAATTCGCCGTCTTAATTGTTCCTCATCTTTGGGAGATTCAGACATGGTATTCCCTGCTCGCACTCCGCTATTGTTCTATAAATGGTTCTGCGTGAAATGTTTTCATTCTGAATATTCGACAGATTTCAGCTTTGGGTATCCGCCCAACTAACTTGTAGATACTTTTTCTTATTTCTAATTTATACGACATCTTAAAGCGAAAACTTCAAAATAAATAAATCTCAACTGACAGTAAATAAAGTAAATAAACTTTTGTTTTCAAAGGCAACTTGATATTATTTTGTTTTTGTTAAAATTAAAGACAATGAGTTTGTGCCAAAACTTTTAGGACATACGTTAAGAACCCCACAAGTGAGATATCAGCGTACCCTAAAAATTTTTAGTATCTACCGCGACCACACAGATGGCGAAAAGTAGTACGATGTCGCTTTGCTAATACGATTACCATCAGAAATTGATAGCAGTCGCTGACGAGCAGTCGGCCCGATCAGTTAGAGTGAGGATATACGCAAAATTTAATAAAAATAAAATCCCCGATAAATGGACCCAGTATCCATAAGATTATTAAATTTATTATTTCAGAATAGGATATATCGATGCGTTTTTACAAAACATCGTAAGCGACATTCGCCAATTTTACGGGAAACGATTTTTTCTTCCCATCGCGTTATTTTTAAAGAAAACCGAGATCTGAATGTTTTTATTTTAGATTTCTTCTTAATTTAAATTACAAAACAAACATATTTAACATTTAATGTCAAAATTTTCAGAATCTCCTAAAAAAAAGCTAAAAAATTTTAAAATTTTAAACCTAAATAATAGTTAATTTTTAATTTTTTATTTTTATTTAATTTATCTTGACAACGGTGGCAGACTTGCCACCAAAACGTCGATTTTTAGTTCTCTATTTACTTGCTTTATTTTTTTTGGTTTTTTGGTACTATTAATTTATTTTTTGGCGTGTACCCAAATAACTACCATTAATTAAATGAACCGCCGAACCAATATAGAACATATCTTCATCTGAAATAAAGCCAATGAAAAAAAAACGTTTCCCGTAAAACTGACGAATGTCGCTTACGATGTTTTGTCAAAAACCCATCGATATATCCTATTCTGAAATCATAAATTTAATAATCTTATGGATACTACCATTTATCGGGGATTTTATTTTTATTAAATTTTGCGTATATCCTCACTCTAACTGATCGGGCCGACTGCTCGTCAGCGACTGCTATCAATTTCTGATGGTAATCGTATTAGCAAAGCGACATCGTACTACTTTCGCCATCTGTTGGTCGCGGTAGGTACTAAAAAATTTTTAGGGTACGCTGAAATCTCACTTGTGGGGTTCTATGGATTGGTATTCTTTGGCTTCTGCTCGAGTAGCGCTGAATTCGAGATATCCAGTTCTTCGAATACAGTTTCACATAAACATAAAGCCCGGTTAAATTCTCATTAATAGTCATTCTAATGTTGTTCTTTAGAGCCTCAGTTGTTAGTGGGTTACTGGCATTTACCCTGGCTTTCAAGCACTCACAAAAAGTCGAGGGGCGTTAAATCACAAAATCTGGAGGCCAATCGACTTCAATACCACGCGGATTTAAGCGCTCTTGACGTTAGTCGGATAAAACACCTATTTTAATAAAAACTTTTAACAATTTGTATTTACTGACTGTAAACTTATGCAAAACATGATAATTTTATCGCAAAGAATTTGGACACAATACGCAGTTAAAGATATGACATTTTTTGCAAGAGATAGTAATAAAATGTCTCGGGACGGTTAGAAGGTTGTAAACCATAGGCGCACCAGTCTCTGTGCAAAGAACAGGTAGAAATACACCGAATTGCGTTAAATAAGGATTATAAATTTTATATATATTTTAGTATCTTTCCGTATGTGCAACTGAGTGGTTATAAATTGTTAGAGTATTGTTCAAAGTATTACAGTATTGTAAAATGGCTTCTCCGCAGAAACGCGCATGTCTCGGCCATTTAACTGAAAAGCAGATTGTTAAAAACGTATTCGATTATACAGGGTGCGGCAGAATGGACTCCCACATTTGGGTAGCAAATAAAAAGTCTACTATAAAATATGAAGCTAAACTTTTATTATTTTCAAAAAGAGCACACTTTAAGGTTTTTTTTAACTATGTTTTCAAAATTATATCGTGTAAGTGACGGCCGTTAGCAGCGACACACATGCTGAAGGCGTTCCTAGAAGTTCCGCATCACTTTTATCACCATGTCTTGAGGAATAGCAGCAGTTTCATCTCGGATCGCTGTCTTGATTTAGGAAAGTCAAGAACCAGTTGCCCTTAAGTTAGCAACCCATTTAAAAATTGTTTTCCGGTCTGGAACAGAGGCATTCGGAGGCAGGAAGCGCGTACAAAATACTCTTTTTCGACGCGGTGACACATTCGTCATTTTGAATAATAGCTCAATAACAAATCCACGCTGGTCACCAGACTCAATAAGACATATGCGCGCCTAGTAACAAACCTCATCAATCGCCCAGTCGAATGCTTGACCATCCCCACACCTAATGTCCAACTCCCGTTGCCACGTATGTTCTAGCCTGATGAAATGCTGAGAGTCCATTCTGCCGCACCCTGTATTAGAAATGATCAACAAAAACCTCCGCTTAAGTGTGGACGATTGTCAGCCCAAATACCGTGCAGTTGATGACTGGGAGGAAAAAAGCCACAACTCGCAGAATGTTCTTAAACAAGAAAAGAGAGGAGTGTAATAATTCCACCACAAGAAGCGATGAGGCACAAGTGAAAGCAAAAAGTGGAAGTAGCCAGAAATAATACTACTGTTTAAACTAGTAGATATAAAAAACACTATCTTCAAGTTGCCATAGCTAGTGACTATCCCAGAAAACTGGAAAAATGTGTCGAACATGTATTAGAAGTAGAAAATAAAATGTGGTCTTTGGATGTAATAGTAGATTACAACTGTTGAACCTCTAATTATTATACAACGTAGAACTCATATATGACTCAAGTAGTGATAGTATGTCAGATATGGAAGAATGTGAATAACTAGATGTAGATTATGTAGCATATTTAATTAGGTATAGATTATATTTTAAATAATTATTTTTGACTATGCATTTCTAATGTGTATTATTTAAAATGGTTATTATTAACTATAATTATACCAACTGTACAATATTGATATACTATAAATCTTAAAATATTTTACACATATAAAAGAAACAAGATTTTTCATTTACCTAAACTGTTTAAAAAGGGGTAAGTTCCCAAAAATAAACTCAAGCACCGCCACTGTTGCGCTCATCACATTATTCCCACGTAAATACGGGTAAGCATCTGTTATTCCTTTGTATTTGACCCAAGAGGTTGGCGAATAATAGAACGGAGTTGCCGGCCTAAAATTATAATGCATTATCAGTACATTACAGGTAGAATTGAAGAAAAATATTATACTCGGACTAACACAGAAAGCGAATTGCCATAAAATTAAATGATTTATTACTCTCTTGCAAAAAAATAGAGTATAGATGACCCTTTAGATGTCCTAATAAATATATTTTTAATTTCAGATATTACATTAAAGGATGGATCCTTGTTCTTTAAACTGTGGTCAGCTCCGCCTTATGATGTTTTTTGAAGATCTATGTATTTAATATAACTAATCCTGAAGAGTTTCTAAGTGGTAAAGAAAATGAATGTTACCAACTAGGACCTTATGTACCAGTAAGATTTTACATTATTAAAATAATCTATCTAAGTGGTTATCATATAGGAATCAATGTCAATAATAAAATGGGTATAATTTTTTTTTAATTTAAGGGTAGTATTTGATTTTATCCCAACTTTTTTCATGACCAACAAAAAGCATTTTTCATAGGCGTCCCATATAACATTTTTGCCGGCGTTGTACATTTAATTTACTGGCATTGCCAACACTCTTTAATGGCAAGGCATTGGCAAAAAGGTATCAAAGACGCGAAAGTGGGCAATTGGCCGTTATTAGGCCACGTGTTGCAGAATAAAGTGATGGCATCCGTCATTAATAAGTTATTGGCAAAAAAATGCGTTTAAGATGATGGCATCCATCATTAATAAGTTATTGGCAAAAAGATAACAAAAAGACACGAAAGTGGGCAAATGCAGATACTCCCAAGCAGCAAGCTGACGTCTTATTGACGAAAATTGTCGCATATACTTTTTTAAAAGCTAAAATGATGCGATATTTTATTTGAAAATTAAAATAGGAAAAACTCCTTACTGCATGCAATTTCCTTGCAATGCAAAGTACCATCTCTCGAACACTGTCCAACTTGAAGATGCAGATTTTTACACTAGCCGAAGATATTTCTTTCAAAGCTAAGTGAGATCACCTACCGCAGACCGCTCTCGAATTATTTTTGTCTAATGGGTACGGTTTAGACGATAAAAAGCGAAGATATTGCAGAAACGTAGTAGTTTATTGTCCATTACGCCATCTATCGGTATGTCAAAAAACTATTAAATATATATAATATTTTTTATTAACACGTCTTTAAAACTTTTAATAAAGTTTTAAACAAAATGTTTACAGCTCCTAACAGTCTACTTGAATATCTTGCCTTCTCGACTAGCCATCACCAATTAATCACACAACACACACTTATTAGGTAATGAATACATTTAATTATGTCTATTAAAAAACTCTTTTCTTTAAAAAGAAACTAAAAGCTAAGAAAACCACGTAGAAAACAAATGCACAAAGCGGTCACCTTCTGGTCGAAATTAACGTAGCTAATTTTACCATCATTTATTTTTTATTCGCTCCAAAATACATAATAAACATTTTGTTTGACCTAATTTTTATTTGCATGATTTTTAACAATAAAATGTTATGAAAAGGCCATTTCCTTTAAATTATGTAAAAACATAAAATAATGTTGTTTAGCTGCCATTATAAATAAAACAGATCAAAAAATTGCTTTAATGTTAGTTAAATACCAATGTTAATAATATGGTTTAAAAAGTATGAATATGCGTTGAAGGTTTGCCTTCAAAGATCCAATATTTATTTGCCTGCAACAAAAACGCGTGCTTTATTTAATCAGGATTGGTATGCCGCCATTTTTGTATGCTTGCCGGCAATTCGCCTGCATGTAAAATTTATTGGCAATTAAGTGTTTATTTAGGGTTGACTTTTTAATGCGTATAAGATGTTGGCATAATATTGCCACAATTGCCAATGCTTTACCATCAATGCCAATATGAAAAATTAGAGAATCGCATCCGCCTCGCTGGAGCAGACCCGCTCACGTCCCAGTTACCTGCGGAGTTGGCCGGGTGCATGTGAGGAGTAGCGTACTCTAAGATTCATTTTTTCACATTTTTACGATCTCGCGCAGTAAACAAATCGGGGGTGGAAGAACATGCGCACTTAAAAGCCACAGCAGAATACAAACACTGGCACACCGTGCTTCCCGTCCGCCTCTGACCGTGACGGTCATTAGCTACCGTACTCCGAACGGAAAACCCAAACAAGGGTCGATAAATTCTTTCCGAGGTGCGGAGAGTCTGATTGGCGCCTGCGCGTCAAACCTCGGGGATGAGTGGTACTCAAGCGCACAAACACATGTTTTCGCCCATGAAAAGAAAGTAACTTTTGTTTCGCGCAGGTAATAAAATTGGCAATCCATCCAGATCGGTAGACTTTAAACCAACTTCACAACAGCGGGAGATTCTCCAATTCGTACCACTGTAAAGTTTTTTTTTGTGTATATATAAATTCTTTTTTATTTCGAAGTTAGTTGTACTTTCGCGGCACATGGCTCGACACGGTCTATGGCTAACTGAAATTTCCTATTTGGCCCGGAAAATGATCCCTTAGGGGCCGGAAAATTGTGTTTCAGACGTAGCAATTACAACAGTGATATTTTAGGTAAATTGTAATTCTGGACCTTACACTAGGCTAAAAAATTTTGTCGCCTATAGAAATTCTTGGTCTAGGGGCCAAAAAATACTTTTTAGACCTATTAAAAGTTTTTGGTCAAGTAAAATTCTAGTTTGGGGCCGGGAAAATGACCTCTTAGGAGCAGGAAAATTGCGGTTTTACGTCCCAATCGTGACATTGACAATTTTATATAGGTACTTAATTTAAAAATACATAAAAATGTCATCGGTGTGATTGCTACGTCTGAAAAACAATTTTCCGGCCCCTAGAGTCATTGTCCCTGCCCAAACTGGGAATTTCCACCGGCAAAAACTTTTTAAGCACGAAATAAGTTTTAGAAATTAAAAATTTTCGGTCCCAAACAGAAAATTTTAACAGGCCATTAACTTTTCGCGCATAGGTCCAGAAATTAAATGTACATGTAAATATCACTGGTGTAATTGCTACTCTTTAAACACGATTTTCGGCTGGGAATATTCTAGCCCAAACTAGGAAATTTCAGTTAGCCATAGACATGTCGAGCACAAAGTTTCGGCTTCAGAATTTTGCCTTATTCGACCCCGCCTTCTCCCAGAAACCTTATTTCAGGGCCTATAGAGGCCCTGCGGCAATTCTAGACGTGTAGGGGAATTGTTGAGCTCGAATTCGGATTCAGCGTCGAAAAATACATGGGAATGGATAAAATCCAAACTTTTCAATGCAAAAAATTAAAGTAAAATGTAATCTTAAATCGCCACAGTTTTCTAATAATAATGTTTTTACAGGGGTCTACAAGCCTACCTTAGCGATTCCTCATTTTTTACAAACCTGGGTTTTGCGACAGTAGCAAGAAATTTAGGTTCTCAGTTTAAAAACTAAAAAAACACGCTTTTATATGCAACCGAACTAAAAATTAGAAAATAATTTTTCATTACAAAGAGTTTGTCACTTCAGAGTAAAAGCGTGGGGTGCATTTTACTATTTTTCATAACTTTTCCCTCATAGATATTTGCAAATCAGAATAATTATAACATTTAATATATTAAGCACCCCACGCTTTTACTCTGAAGTGACAAACTCTTGTAATGAAAAATTATTTTCTAATTTTTAGTTCGGTTGCATATAAAGCGTGTTTTTAGTTTTTTTAAACTATTATTTATTTTTCATTTTTAGTTCGATATATCAATTAGTTTTTTAAAATAAATGCTCCGGTTTATTCACTAAAAAGTTCCTGCGCTATTTGTCAGAGGCACAGAGATCTGTAAAGGAATTTATTTATCCTCGGCGGGCCTGATCAGGATAACGGGATACCTAATGCTTTAAACATTGTTGAGACAATCGGTCCTCTGATACGTGCAGCAAAGTTTCAAAGCCATTGAACCGCTGCAAGTTGGTAAAAATTAGACTCAAAGATTCCGTTACAGTTTTTGTTTTAAAACCTACTACAATAAACTTAAATATTAATTTATGCAATGTAACAGTAAACGCGACATCAGCTGAACCAAAGGGTCAAGTTACCTTTGATTTCGTCATTATTTCTTTTAGTTCATGTGTCACTAGTTTTTAAATTTGACAGTTTGCAAATAAATTTAATAGAAATTATTAAAAATTAATAGTAATAATGAATTTAGATGACTAAGAAATTGAAAAGGAATTTATACTGTCCTGGTATTATTTCTACAAAAAATAGGTACATACAATTTTCTAAAATTAAATAAAAACTGCATAGTTATAAAGAGGATAATTGTCTCTTAAAAAATTAGGATGTTATGATTTTTGTTGCAATATAAAGGTTGTGCCGCAAAAATGTAAAACTAATAGAGTTTAAATAAAATAAAACATGTATAACATGGTATTTTTGGGAAATTTTTATACAGTCGTGGAAAAAATATAGTATGTAACACATGCATAATGTGTTTTTTTTACTCATGAGATTGGTGCACTCGCCCTAACGGCTCGTGCTGTCAAACTTCCCATTCGTAAAAAGTATCACTTTATGCACTTGGTACATAAATTACTATTTCTACAAATGTAATATTTAAATCAAAACATGATTTTTTTCTTAAAAATAGGCTTATTTTTCAATTTTAGGCAAACTGGTAACAATTTTTTTTTACGAATTAGCAATCTTTGTGGGCACCGCAACTTATATTATTAAGGAAAAAAAAGTACCTCACTGACTTTTTTGACGTTTTTATGTTTTTATAATTAAGCCATTAATAATACCACTTTTTAATCTTCAATATTTAATTAATTATTTTAATTTTTAATAAGAATTTTAAGTTGGACACGTTTCGTTCTCGAAATATTCCTTATCAATCTTAAATAGAAAACTAGCCTAAATTCGCTATATGCCCCCATCTTTTGTGCACACAATTTTTGAGTTTTCCGCTAAATTAATACTTAATATTTAATTTTTACTTTTTAAAAACCATTTTTAAATTTACTTTTACCCATGTTTTTATAAAATTGCAAAGCTTTACTTTCAATTATTTTAATCGTAGTAGCTATGACTTCTGCAAGTGAAAGTGAAGATTTATATTTTTATGAAAAAATTGGTAAAATAAATAGAAAAATGGGTTTTTAAGAGGTGAAATCAAAGATATCTTGTCAAACTAAAAATTCAGATTAGTAATCCAGGGCCTCAAAAACCCCCGTATACCAAATTTCATAAAAATTGGTAAGTGAAATTATATATATATATATATATATATATATATATATATATATATATATATATATATATATATATATATATATATATATATATATATATATAGTTATAAAATTATTTTAATCAATAGTTAAATACGTCAACAACCCGGGAATATTTTTTTCAAAATTGTCCATAGTTTTTTTGTAAATAATTTTTAAAGTTGATTAAAATTTTTTTCACAATTTGCGAGTTCAATCAACTTCACAATGTTGCCAGTGCTTATGTGAAAAGCTTCACGTTAAATAAATATGCCAACAAGGGAACAAGCAATAGAAAAGGGATGTCGTAACTTGTATCTTTTGTGACGTAGGTACACACTAACTACGTCATAGAACTATGCAGCGTTTTAAATGATTTCGCAGGTATTTCCACAAAAATGCAAATTTTGGCATTATTACAGGAAATCTTGCATTTTCCGGGAAAATTTGAAAAAATGAATAAAGTCCAATCTATCTACACAGAAAATTTGCTACCTTAGTTGTACATGGCTAAGGGTATATTACCTTAAATTTTTTGTTTGTTATCGTAAAATAACTTTTTTTTCGTTTCAGCTACTCAGTAGGGACAATAATAACAGAGTCACCATCGTAAACGAACCAACAAAATACCACTCCACTATTGCCGACCGTTTTTAACAGAACAAGAAAAAATGTCCCAATATCACGTGGTAAGATGGAATAATTTACAAGGCCTCAAAGACTGGGGTTACGAAAAATTACCAGAACCGAATGTCACAAAATGTCACTTAGTTGAAGGGGCATTCGATGGAACAATTTTTCCCAAAAACATGCCAGTAAACAGAACATTGGTACTGTTTAGAAAGGCTTTTTGTAGACCAGTCCCTTTACAGTTTATTCAAGAATCAGTAGGCAAAGAAGGATTTAGGCAATACGAATACAAGCTTGCCGACAATATGTTCGATGTTAGCAAAGAAAATGAGTGTTTTTGCTATCAAAACAAATGTATAAAAGGTTTTCAGAATATAGGTCCTTGTTATTACGGAATACCAATTTCTTTGTCGCAGCCACACTTTTACAATGCCGACCCTGAAATGTTGAAAACTGTAAATGGTCTAAGTCCGGATGAGGACCTTCACGGGAGTTTATGTGCCATTCAACCAGAAGCAGGTGTACCATTAAGTGGCAGCCTGAAAATTCAAATAAACTTAGATGTACGAAAAACAAAAGCAAATCATCAGCTTAGAGTTTTCAATAATCTTCAGGTTCCCCTATTTTGGATTGAGATTACCACAGAAGAACTACCCCTTCTTGTTGTGGTGTTGTTGCAACTACTTTGCAACGTTTTGCCAGTTGTTTTAGAAATTGTAAAATATCTTTTGGGTATAGGAGGTTTAGCTTTAATTTCTGGATCAGCACTGTATACGTTATTTAAAACAAAAGTGACTATTCCCGGAGGTATTAGTATAAATGGTTCGGAATATGCTCCCATTCCAATTATCTCAATACCCGCTGAATTTTTAGACAAATGCGAAAAAGATTTTCTTTAAAATAAATACAAAATAAGTAAAAGAGTATTTCAATTAAACTATTTTTCAAGTCATTACTATTCAGGGCTTAAAGTGTGTGTGATGTATAGAAAATAAACAAACGTTTCCGTTTATTCATTAAGTAAATTTAACGCAGTTTATTTTTTTCAAAATACCTTTATGACGCTATTGTTGCTTTTATTTTTAAAATCGCTAGATAAATTTGGTCTTTTAAATTACTAAGTTACTAGCATTTTAGTGTTAGTTTAAATAAAATTTGAGCAAATGGCATATCCTTCTCAAGTTAATGCCCAATATAGACCATTCCTTATCTGTTTTAAGCTTTCTGTGCTAGAGTAGGGTAGGGCGGGGCTAGTTGAGCTATTTTTCACTTGATCGGTTATAGCTCCTCAAAAATAAGTCTTAATGGTTTATAATGCATACTGATGGATTAGCAATTTATTCCTTATTAATAGTGTCCATAGTAATTTCTTTTTAATAAGTCGAATTTAGGAGCTACATCTGTTTTAATGTAGATAGTCAAGTATGCCCAACGTACCCCATAGGTGGGGTAAGTTGAGCAAGGGTATGGGGCTAGTGGAGCACTTAGAAAGTATAGTCAAATCATGACTTGAATGTTAGATACGTTCACAATAAAAATACATTTTGACAATTTCCTTTTATTTTTATTATCTTATAGTGACAAAACAACAAGTCTCATTAATAGACATCAACGTACCTAGCTTAGCTTAACTATTGGATTTAATATCTATGAATTCATCTGCGTTTTTAAAACTTTTTAAGCAGTGTTATTTTGCTTCTCTTGTAATGCCTTCGGTATCTGTTAAAATTGCAGCTTTTCTTGGACCAGCCTTTGGGTATGGTCGAACTATTTCCAGAGAAAATTTATAAGTTGGATAGGTCAGCTCGTTTTCTTTGTTGCTTGTATAAAGTTCGGGTTGCAGCCTCTTTTAAATCTTGAGAAGACTTAATAGTTTTACTGTTATAAGTCCGTATCCTAAATAATAAAAAAAAATAAAACATTTTATACTTAAAACCGTGGGGTTAGTTGGACAACTGTAGCTCAACTAACCCCAACCTGAAATTTTAAAGAAAAGGTGAATTTATTAAAAGACCGGTTAGAATTGTATCCAAAATCTTTATACATATTAAAACTGCAATAAATTTACTTAAGATTAACACTTACTTGATTGAGAACGGAATACATTTAACTATCACAGATAAAATTTTCCGGTTTGCAATTATTTTACTTTTATCACAAAATAATCAATGCGCACGGACACTTTTCTCGATCGCCGCGTCACAACTAGTGGCCGCACAATGAGTTTCCCTCGCACAACCCCTTCTTTACGCTATTTGATGCTTCCGCGTGCGGTCGATAGTTTTTGAGATATTTTGATTGCCCAACTTACCTCTATGCTCAACTAGCCCCGCCCTACCCTACATTTTGTCATAAGAGTAAACTTATTATTATTATTATTATTAAATCTCGTTAAAGGGTTAAATTTTAAATACAATAACTAATTTTATTGCAATTTTAGGTTGTAAATATTTTACTTGATAACTTTTAAAGTTTTAAAGTTTTTTAGCTTATTATAAATAACAATGTTGGGTAAGGCTCGAAGGCCCCGCTAACTTAAGAAATTTTGAATATTATAAAGTGCCGGTAACATTGTATATGACTCTATTAAAAAAGGCATTTGTTGCTTAAATCTATTTTTAATATCAGGATATGCCTAATTTTTGGATAAGTCAACGTTTCCAGTAAAAAATCTGTATGATTTTAAGACCCTACCACTGGGCGTAGAGGTCTGTTAAAAAAATAGAAAGTAATTCATTTTCTATTTTACATTATTACCTACTGGATTTAGTCAATTCAAGGAGGCATTGTGGATTTTTTTTATTTGTTCTCTGTAATTAACTTTTACCAGTGAATATGTCTAAAGGGATCCTTTCTTTTTGTTTTTGGAATTTCTAGAACCTCACTAAAAGTGAGACATAAAACCAACACAAAATATACAGGGTGTCTTTTAAAGGTCTGTACAAAATGCCACCACAAATTTCTTGGACAAAAATTCGACGATATACCTAAGTCAAAAATTTGATCATTAGTAAGATACAGGGTGTCAGAGTTATCATTTAATTGAAAGTATTTTTAAATATTTTTTTTATATTAGAAAGTTTTTTACAAAATTCGTTATTAAGGTTTTTAGGTTAGGGACTCAAAATATGCTCCTGTTTTTGTTGTAAAATATAGAGGGACCCACCTGCAATTCTTTACTTATGTTCAAAATGCCATAACTTTTTGTGCCTCTATATAATAAAGTTTTAGGAAGAAAGTTCTATTCTATTATATTTTTCTAACGAAACAGGTGTACGTTATTAATATCGCTACGATCAACTGTTTTCAAGATAATCCACATAAAAGGTTTTATTTTACACAAAAATTTGTATTTCTTCAACCCCTCTGTAGACAACCCAGGTTTTTCTGAAAGGTCTGTACAAAGTACCAGCACAAATTTCCTGTTCTAAAATAAAACGATTAAACGAAATTTACCCTGGTGGAATAGTTGATCGTTTCCGAGATACAGGCTTAAAAAAATAAAATGGAAACTTTGGAACCCTATATCTTGCAAACGATCAATTTTTCGAACAGGTAAATTGTGTTTTGTCCCAAAGAATAAGTGGTCAGAGACAAGAATGAGACGAGCAACTAAATTTAAATAAATTATCCGAGAGAGAGATAGCTGCTGGGCCTTCCTTGTCTGTCTTCAAGGAAGGTAAACGCAGATGGCGCGTGAGTCGACTTTGTCGTTTGCCCGCCAAATTCAAATTATATAGCTGTGCTATTTTTGCCCTTAATGTTAGGTGCTTGTTTTTGTTTCCTATTAATATAAAATATTGGGGTTTAGTTCAATAATTACACACACCTAATTAAAAATGTCATTTATTTGGTTTTTATAAAGATTTTTTCTTACAGATAACCATGTCAATATTACCTTAAATTATCTGTTGAAAAGCACAAATTTAATATATACACTGTGATCACTAATAAAAGTAAATATTTAAAGTCCAATTAAAGGTAAAAAACCACGAAACACACAATAAATCACAGAAAATGTAAACAAAACTGTCCAAACAAATCGGCCATTGAAAAATATCAAACACAAATATCGAATAACATTTCGGCGTGATTGCCTGCGGCAACGTTTGTCAAGTTTAAAATATTCGATTCATGGTATATTTTCTTTCTCTTAATTAGATGCGAGCCAAAAAGGACATTAAAGTTTACATGCAGAAATTGTAAACAACTTGACAACCAGGGCAAAGCGATGATTGCTCCATCTACGATAGCCTGCCATGATGAAAGACAAAGACATATTTATTGGAACTTGCGTTAAACCAGAAAGAGATAAATACAATGGACAAATTGTTAGGACCAGTTACTCGTCTCATTGTTGTCTCTGAAGTGGTGGTATTTTGTATAGACCTTTTAAAGGCTGTCGGGTGTCTTAGGTAAACCATAAAGAAATGGAAAAAAAACATTTTTGTATGAAATAATACGTTTTAATTTAAAACATTTTAAAAATGGTTGCTTGTAGCAATATTTGCTAGGTATACTTTTTAGACAAAAAAGTATGAGAGAATAGAATGTTTTTACTGGATCAATGAAATACTGAGGCAACAAAAAGTAAATGACAATTAAAATATAAGCAAAGAACTGCAACCGGCTTCCCCTACATTTTACAATAAACAGGTTGTTTGTAAAAACATTTTTAACATTAAAAAAGTATTAACAAATAACGAAAATAGGAAGGAAATTTTAACACCCTGTATTTCGCAAACAATAAAGTTTTTGACTAAGGTAAATTGTGTTATGTCGTTTTATTTTGTCCCGAGAAGTTTGTGGCAGCATTTTGTACAGACCTTTTAGAGACACCTGTATACCAGAATACTACTGGGCTTAAGAGAAACACTTTAGTAAAAAAGAAAATATTTTGAAATTTGCGAAAAAAGTAGGCTGTTTTTTTTTTTACAAAGTGTTTCTTAAGGCCAATGGTGTATCCTGGTATACATTTGAGTGGTTCTTACATATTTCAGTTTTTGGATAAAATAATTTGAAAGTCCTAGGTACCCTTTTTGTTACGGAAATCTGAGCTACTTGTTTTGTTTTAGTTAGTTAGAAAATATTGTACAAATTGATATGTCGCAGGCAAATCTTTATTTTAGGCAAATGGCTTCTGCCTAGGTAAATGCTTTCCGCCTGGGCAAATGACATAATAAACATAATTCTTATTTAAAATCCATTTGCCTGGGTAAATGGTGTTGCCGTGGTCCTAGTTGGCAAATGACTGTAATACAGGGTGTTCATTTAAAAACTTTCCACTCAAGTTATCTTCGAAACAGAGACAGATTTGAGAAAATCGCCGAAACACGTCAAGATATTTATTGAAAGGGAACGTTTTTTACAAAAATTGGACGGCGCCTCTTTAACCCCTTAACCACCAGGGCCACCACCCCAAAATTCTTAAATGAGAAGGCGGGTCGAGTGATACATCATTTTAAAGCTCCTAACGAGTACTTTATAACCCTAGAATATGAAGTCAATATCTTCGCCTATTACAAAATGGCGGTACTTTAAAATTACCTAAATACCTGATTTGGATGGTGGCCATATTTCCGAAACTAATAAAGTTAGATGTACCTAATGTGGTGTTTTCTTAAAGCTCTTTTAAAGGTCTTTTTAATGGTGATACTGGTAGTAATATACAGGGTAGAAGAAAAGTAATTTTTTTATTTAAGAACCCTGTATATTATTTTATCATTAAAAAGATCTTTAAATGAGCTTTAAGAAAATACCACATTAAGTACATCTAACTTTATTAGTTTCGGAAATATGACCATCCAAATCAGGTATTTAGGTATTTTAAAGTACCGCCATTTGTAATAGGTGAAGTATTGACTTCATATTCTGGGGTTATAAAGTATTCGTCAGGAACTTTAAGGTGATGTATCACTCGACCCGCCCTTCATTTAAGAAGCTTTTGAAGTGTGGCCCTGGTGGTTTAGAGGGAAGCGCCGTCAACTTTTTGTAAAAACGTCCCCCTCAATAAATATCTTGACGTGTTTTGGCGATTTTCTCAAATCTGTCTCTCGAGATAACTGTGAGTGGAAAGTTTTCAAATGAACACTCTGTATATTTAATAGCATATTATGCTGCGTCCAGATTTGCAACAATTCGCCGCGCCGAATAACGCGCACATAGCCCCACATAGCGCGGACGTGGACGTGGATGTGGATGGAATTCACGTCGTGGGTGTTATGTGGTTCCAAGGGCTCGGGGAATGATTCCGCGGAGATTCAGAGCTTGTCGGTTTTTGCATCAAAAAATCGCGCAAATAGGTTGGTTTGTTTGGACGAATGTTTGATGAATTGTTGCAAGTCTAGACGCAGCTTTAGACGTACAGTGTTTTGCAGACTACGTTAAAAGCAACAGCACGTGTAATTTGATTGGTTCAAAGCGCTATAGACGGTCATGCAAAACTGTCACATTGGGGCGGTTATGGTTAGTTTTGGTTAGTTAAATATTTTTTTATTTTGCTTTATTAAGAAATTAAAAGATAACTAACCAAAACTAACCATGACTTCCTATTGTGACAGTTTTGCATGACCGTCTGGTTATGCAAATATTTCTATTTCCATTTGCCTAAAAATTGCTTAGGCAACTAAAATCAAATGCTAATTTACTAGGCAAATACCATTTTTCTAGGGAATTAGCATTTGAAAAATAAAAATATACTATTTGAGCGGGCAGAAGGCCTTTGCCTAGGCAGAAGCCAGTTAACTAAAATAAAGATTTGCTTGCGACAGATAGATACTTTAAGTACTTCCTTACTGTTAACTTGCCAAATATATCCTAACCTAATTTAAGATTAAAAACTATAGACTGGCGGTACGTCGGCGCTAACCAGAACTAACCAGAACTTAGGAACTTGTTCTAATTGGTCGATTTCAAGGTTTCGTTCGAAATTGACCAATCAGAACACGTTTCTGAGTTCGATCCGATCGGTTGACTCGGATTTAGTTTAACGATGTATCTCTATGTACTCGTATATTTGGTGATTATAGGTTTTAAATTCTATTACGGCATTCTAGTGGATGCCGGTTTGTATATAGACTGATTTAAATTATTTTTACAAAATAGTTGTATATATTTTAGGTCAATTGTTATTTAAAGAAATTAACTAAAAGTTATTTTATTGTTAGTTGTTTATAGTGTGGATACATTATTTTGGTTTTGTACATGATGTTTTATAAAAAAAATATAGAAGTTTTAATGACTTTTTTACATCCATATAAATAACCTTTATTTATATTAAGTTGGAAAAAATCTTGATTTTTAAAAGTGTCTTAAGGTAATGCGGTTTTACCAACTTTGATAACCAGCATTTATACAGGGTGTCCATTAATGGAACGGTACAGAGGCAAATCTTAGATTTCCACTGCCAAAATATTAAGATTTAATCAGATATACCTGTATTAGCCTTATAATAAGGAAGATACAAAGTGAAAAAATACTTTTTAGGTATTTATTATTTTTCTAAAATACATTACATAGTTTAATTTAAACACTCCAAATAAAATTTAATATATATTTTTATAGTTTTTCTAAGCGGTCTGTACAAAAGGCAACCACAAACTCCTTTGGATTATGAATATTTAAAAAAAATATATTATTAGGGTCACGGACAGAAAATATTTGTCTTTGTTTTTTAGGCACAACTTTTTCTTATTTATTTATTTCACCATTAAGGGTGCCCGCGACTTTTGTGTGTACCAGTCAGTGTCCATCACGGCTTTCGACGACCCTCGCGCTCGGCCGTTCCGATGCGACGCGCTTCTAATGGACGTACTCTGACTTATTTACAAGCCAGGCGGATAAAATTCGTTTCGATGCGTCCGTCTAGTGGACGCTTGGCTTTACAGTACAGAGTACAGTGCGTCCAATCTAACTTGTCCACATTTTAAATGTTTATAACTTCTTTATTTCTAAACCTAAAAAAATGATCCAAAATCCAACTTGTACAGTGAATTATCAGGTTTTTTTCTGTTATAAAGATTATACAAAACAATTTTATTAACAGAATATATTGACATTACTTACATTTTTAAATGGGACCCCCATA
>JACEGR010004724.1:0-83221 GCA_014170235.1 Listronotus bonariensis | reverse complement strand
TGCATCCCTATACGGTCCAATTGGACAGGCCCCGAACTTCCCATTTCGTTCGTTCTTTATCCCTAGAGTTTCTAGACTGTGGAACCTACTGCCAGCGGAGGTCTTTCTTTCCCCCAAATCTTCAAGTTTTTAAGTCCCGTGTTAACAAACTTCCTCTTACCCTGCTTAAGACACCCACGGTACGTTAGTATTTAGGCTTTCAGCCTTCGTGGATTGTCCAAAGATAAAAAGAAAAACAGGATTATTCGACCCAACTCTGATAATCTTACCCAAATTAAACAATCCCATTGCTAACTCAATACATCCAGCCAAAAAGGTAAGCAGTATGACGCATTCTATAGGTCGTCCCACCGCGTACGAGAAGGTAAGTAAAGCCATCAAACTAGTAGGTCCTATGGATACTTCTTTTACCGAACCAAAGAATACATATGTGAAGGAACCAATAAATGCCGTGTAAAGTCCTAGAAAAAAGATATAAAATCATTATTCAGTGGTGAGTAATATATTTTACTTAAAAAAAACCTATACAGGGTATCCCATCGAGAACTGCTGCGATCGATTTCTCGAAAAATAGGCTTTGGAAAGTGTTGAAAATTTGGTAAAATTATAAAGACAGTGGGGGATATGCACCTAAAATATTTTGACAGTCTCTACCACTTCCGGTTATACCGGAAGTTAATGTCAATTTCCTTATTTTAAATGAAACATGCTATATATTAGAAATTTTTAAGATTCTGCGTGAAATTCTAAACATAATTTATGTATAATGTTCTATACCTAAGTCAAACCGTTTTTGAGTTATTTGAAACTTTATGTCATAAATGATGTTTGTAAGCCATTACATAACCCTCAATTTTTTCTAAGCAAAAGCCTTTAATATGAATTGAGGTTGTGTTCCTCGTAGAAAAAGAACTTTTTAGTAGACTGTATTGATATTTTCACAATTAATAAATACAGAGTAGTTAAAAATCATCGTTAAAAATTATAACGACAAAAACCTTAAAAGTCAATTTTTCAAATGGAATCCCCCATTTTTTACCTTTTCCTTTTAAGCCTTAAAAATAAGGGTAAGTTTGTATAAGGATGTCTATTCCAAAAAGTATATTTTTCAAAAAATTAACAATTTATTAGTTATCTATTCTAACAATGCTTTTAAGTACGGGTAGGTACGGTGTAGTTGGCTATGACGCGGCTTTTTGTAGTCAGGGCCAAGTAGAAGCCAAACTAAGCCGTACTTAAAAGCTGTTTTTTTACCAAGGTATGTTGTGTTAGATCATTGTATTATGGTCCAGAGAATTTGTGGTAAAATTTTCTTCAGACCTTATAGGAATAGTAGGTATAATAAAATAACAATAGATTAGTATTGGATAAAGATTTTTTACCATATTGTGGTTTTAATCCAGCTAATCCTGCGTAGGCAACTGACTGAGGTATCATCGTCATTCCCACCGTTAGTCCAGCTATAAAATCAGCTATTATATCCCCTTGGTGTAATGAGGAAGCCATTCTAAGATGTGTATTCTTTTAAGCAATATTTTCTTTATTTTTGACCCGATGGGTGTGTCGTCTACGGGGTCTAATACTTTTTCCGTCACTAAAAAATAAAAAGTTTATTTCATATTTATTTCGAATAATTATAGGTGGAATTTTACAAAAACCACGATTTTCCGTTATACATAGCCATGATAGGCTACCCATTTTAATATTTAAATTATTTTTTTTAGTTTACCAAACAAACTTTTTATTATGCTAAATTACAGCCAACTCTTTGGGATTTATGACAAGGGGCACCTACATACATTGAGTTTATCTGAAGTTAGACACGAAGTAAAATAGTAACGTAAGTGGGTGCACAGTTTTTATGTGTGTTTACAGACTAGTGAAGTTTCAGAATTTTCGGTGCGGTAAGATCGAGTGCACAACACGAAACGTGTTTTTGCCTCACGTAGGTAATTTCATAACGTAACTTTGGACATATTTTATGGCCAGTTACTATTTTTGGATTAATTATTGTATATTTAATCCTAATTATAATAGTATAAAGGCACTAATTTAATGTGTAAATTAATATAGATGAAGACGGTTTTCCTATTTCAAATTTTTTCATTAATTAGCATGTGATGGGGCAAATTCATACACAAGTATATGGGGCACATTCATACTGTATAAATGTACTCCTGGCCCTTTATGAATATTTTTTTAACTATTATTTTTTGTTACACAGACGATTATAGTTATAAATATTATATAAAGTAGTTTAACTGAAGTAATGGTTTCATTTTTACGGAAAAAAGGGTGTGTCTTTGGATGTCAAAGATCAGTTAATTTATCAGACATAGTGATGATATTACCACAGATCTTAGGTCATAATCTGTTAATAACATGGGCATATTAATTTTAGGTTTTGTAAGTTAAGGTATCTTTGTGTTAACCAGAGTTTTTTATTTGATATAATTAATAATGTATAAGCTATTTTTTTTTACATTTTGAGATTGTTAGTTTTAATAAATATAACTGACTAAAATAAAGAATGTTAATAAGTGTCTTTGGTAGATAACCATACATGTAACGTAAAGACCTTTTAATAACACTCTGTTCACCAATCGGTACTTATGTTCATATCACGAAACTATTGCGATGTTAAAATAGGCATTAACAGATTTGGATAAAAACTGTTTTTTAATTTTGAATTTTACTCTTTGTTTTGTATGTAGAAAAATGTATTTGTGTTTTTTTATAAAGTTTGGTATAAAACCATAACAAACAATAATTATAACGAATTAATAGTGATGTGAAATGTGCCCCTTCGGTTGTATGAATGTACCCCACTAATGGGGTACATTCATACATTTTGCTTTTTTGTAAAAGTCTTATGGAAACTCGTGCATGTAGATTTTCAATAATATTAAGGTTCTACTACAATATAAAATAGTTAAGCTACATAGTGTGTCATAAATTAAAAGAGATATACCTAAAACACGGCATTCCACAAAGCAAAATATAAAAACTGTATGAATTTTGACTTTGAGTTCCTCGATTGTGCCTGGACGATTCGCAAACACATTTAAATATTCTCAGAGAAAAAAATGGTGTTCCGTTAATGAACAAATTTAAATAAAAAAATGTGTTGAAGTTGGTCGAGGTCATTTAGAAGACGTCATTTTTAAAAAGTTAGAATTAAATTAGCCATTTATTTATAAGTTATCATAAATCCCAAAAGTTATCAGTAATTTAGTATAATAAAAAGTTTGTTCGGTAAACTAAAAAAGTTTTAATTCAAATATTAAAATGGGTAGCCTATTTTGGGGGAACCTTGTATTATTTCATATACGGGAAGTTTTCTGCATTTTCCCGGATTTCTGGTATATCCAGAGGGTAATGCAAAAAGGTGAGATAAAGGCCAGATAAAGGAAAGAAAACCATTGTCACGATTATTACCTCACTCCTAAATTGCAACCAATTCGTCAATAGATCAGTGATATTCAAACTGCAAAATTTTGAAGACAGCTGGAGAGCTGCACGTGTCCAGCCAATTCCCAAAAAAGGATCTAAATCACTTCCATCCAACTATAGACCCATTTCACTCCTCTCAATGCTTTGTAAAGTAATGGAGAAATCCATTAACTCGCAAATTCTTAGGTCTTTAGAAAAACATAAAATTTTACATGACAGGCAATACGGATTTCGTCACAAGAGATCTACAGCAGATCTTCTTTCCTTCGTTTCACACAACTGGAACAAGTCTCTTGAGTTTCTAGGTGAGTCCCAGATCGTTGCTCTTGATATATCTAAAGCTTTCGACTAAGTCTGGCATGACGCACTTCTTAATAAACGTCCCTCCTACGGTCTTTCAACTAAACTCTGCTCTTGGCTCGCCAGTTATCTTTCTAATCGACGTATATCAGTCATTGTTGATGGCCACTCTTCAAGCTTTTACGAAATTAATGCTTGAGTGCCACAGGGTTCAGTACTAGCACCAACTTTGTTTCTTCTTCACATCAACGACCTTCTTTCTTCCACAACCAATCCCATTCATAGTTATGCTGACGATAGTACCCTTCACTCCACTTTTCAGGTTCCCAAACCAATTTCTCAACCCGACTTGGAAAGCAAACGCAGGGCGATGCAGATATCTCTTTCACAGGATCTCAATTTGATATTGGATTGGGGCGCCAAAAATCTCGTTTAATTTAATGCATCCAAAACACAATCGTGTTCCATGTCGCGAAAAAATCATCAAACACTTATCCTTTGCTTATGAGTGGCCAGGTTTTGCAGAGCGGGGACACATTTAACCTTGTGGGCATCACATTTGAGAATAACCTTAACTGGCATAAACACATTGTATCTATAGCCACCGCGGCGTCAAAAAGCTTGGATTTCTTTTTCGAGCCAAAAAGTATTTTCTCCTTCCAATTTATACACTTTGTGTGTGTCCCAAATTCGACCCTCTCTGGAATATTGTTCTCATGTCTGGGGAATGGCATCCCCTACAACCCTCGGCATTCTTGATGCCATTCAAAGAAGGGCTGTTCGTCATTAATGATCCTTTACTTACTCAAAGACTTCCTTCTCTTGCCCATCGTCGAGCTGTGAGAGATCTATCGCTCTTCTATAGATACTTTTACGGCTTCTGCTCCGAAGAATTATCCAGTATAGTCCCTCCTCTTGCAGCTCCCAACAGAGAAACTCGTGGTGCCGCGCGTATGCATCCCTATACAGTTCAATTGGACAGGCCCGAACTTCCCATTTCGTTCGTTCTTTTATTTCTAGAGTTTCTAGACTGTGGAACCTACTGCCAGCGGAGGTCTTTCCTTCTCCCCCAAATCTTCAAGTTTTTAAGTCCCGTGTTAACAAACTTCCTCTTACCCTGCTTAAGACACCCACGGTACGTTAGTATTTAGGCTTTCAGCCTTCGTGGATTGTCCAAAGATAAAAAAACACTAATACAGGTCAATAGACATCGGAACAAAATGATTTTTTTATTTTCTTAATTGGATTATTTAAAAAATTAATAACAACTTACCAACTGCTGTAACAATCGAAAAAACATTAAATAATTTTAAATTTTTATTAACCATAATAAATAAAAATTATATATATTAATAATTCTTTTAACTTCCTGCTGTCTTATAAAATGGGCGGTAATTATAGTGCAGAGTTTGACAGCTAGTACTGTTTATTTTCCTTAAAATAATTAGGTTTGGGATAAGGTAATGGGTTTCTTCATTTAGATAAAAGAATCATTTTAGTAATATATCATACATAATACAGGGAGATCAATCTTAAGACGACACTATTACTAACTTCCCTATTATTGAAGACACGAAGTCGTTGATATAAGTCCATTTATAATATATTCAATTATTAATAATTTCGAAAAAATGGCCATCCTTGGGAATTTAATCGTAAACCTGCAGTTTTTAAATAAAACACTCTGTATATTTCATCAGCATAGATATTTTACAGAGCTTTCAGAAAATATCACCTTTGATATGTCTATCTCTTATAGTTTTGGAAATATGCTCCATCCAAATATAAAAAATAGTATATACAGCGTTGTCTTCGGAAATTCTTAACAAATGGGAAACTTTTTTATTATTAATTTTACGAAAAAAGTGTCTCTTTATAAAAAGTCCTGCTTGATGAGAAAATACATTTCCACAAAAATATTTGAAGGTTGAATGTACAGAGTGGCTTAAAAATGACTTGTTTCCAAATTAAAATAAGGGTTATTTCCTAACTACGGTACCAAACTTTAAAGGGTGATTTCTTATGTTATTTTATGAGGAAAAGTTCCTAAAAAACATATGTCTGGAGTTGCTTTTATAGTTTTTTTTGCCAAAATGTTTCACTTTGAGCCAATAACATCTAGTATATATTTGAGATTTTATCTACAAAATTTTGCTTAAAAGTGTATTTGTTATAAACGAAGATAGTTCTGCAAAAACACCATATTTGCACTTTTTCTGCAGTGTAATTCTTTAAATTTGATTTTTTTTAATTCACGTCATTGGACAGTTTAATAGTTAAGAAAAATATTGCTTGACGTCTTTAGAATAAATAAATTAAATCCAAAATTAGAATTTGACAATAAGATCGAACAAGGAGCGAGGTGGATCTATTTCATTTTGTAAACAGACTAGAAATCTTATCTCATTCCACAACGTTTGCAAACTTCTCTCTCATTTTTTATTTCATTGTTAAGGATTTATAATTTAATTTAATTATTTACGTTTCATTTATGTGGTATAATTTATATAAAAATGTCTAAACATAACCTTAACCTCAACTTGGATTATGTAAATATTTGCTTATTAAGGTATTTCTAGTGCGAAATTTGTGTATTTTTTTTAAAAACCGACAAAAATAAAGTAAAATCATTATAGTTTGAATATTGAATAACTAATATACTATCAAAAAAAAGTTTTTTTTTTTGCAATTTAAGAATTGTACCTAATTTATTATACGTGGGGAATATGTGGGCAATCTCTCGGATTCATATAGAATATATGAAAGTTATATGATAAGTTTTTTTTTCTAAAGCTCCTCTTTACTGAGATATTGGCCCTTAAAAGACAACGCTCTGGCATGCCGCACTTCTTAATAAACTTCCCTCCTATGGTCTTTCAACCAAACTCTGTACTTGGCTCTCTAGTTATCTATCTGATCGTCGTATATCAGTTATTGTGGACGGCCATTCTTCAAGCTTTCACCAAGTAAATGCTGGAGTCCCTCAGGGCTCAGTTCTGGCACCAACATTGTTTCTTCTTCACATCAACGACCTTCTCTCGTCCACAACTAATTCCATTCATAGTTTCGCCGACGATAGTACCCTTCACTCCAGTTTTCAGGTTCCTAAACCCATCACTAAACCTGACTTGGAAAACAAACGCAGAGCGATGCAGATATCTCTTTCGCAGGATCTTAATTTAATATTGATTGGGGCGCCAAAAATCTCGTCCATTTTAATGCATCCAAAACACAATCATGTTCCTTGTCGCGAAAAGAGTCATCAAATACTCATCCTCTACTTATGAGCGGCCAAGTTTTACAGAGCAAAGACACCTTCAATCTTGTGGGCGTCACATTTGAAAGTAACCTTAACTGGCATAAACACATTGTATCTATAGCCACGGCAGCTTCAAAAAAGCTTGGATTTCTCTTCGAGCCAAAAAGTATTTTTCCGCTTCTAATTTATACACTTTATATGTGTCCCAAATCCGACCTCCCTTGGAATATTGTTCTCATATCTGGGGCATGGCGTCCCCCACAACCCTAAGCATTCTTGATTCTATTCAAAGAAGAGCTATTCGTCTCATTAATGATCCTTCACTTACAGAAAGGCTTCCCTCTCTTGCCCATCGTCGGGCTGTGGGGGATTTATCGCTTTTTTATAGGTACTTCCATGGCTTCTGCTCTGAAGAATTGTCCAGTATAGTTCCTCCACTCACGGTTCCCAACAGAGAAACTCGTGGTTCCGCGCGTATGCATCCCTATACGGTCCAACTGGACAGGCCCCGAACTTCTCACTTTGTTCGTTCTTTTATCCCTAGAGTTTCTAGGTTGTGGAACCTGCTGCCCGCGGAGGTCTTTCCTTCCCCCCAAATCTTCAAGTTGGCGCCCAGCTGTCACCTTGACATTTAGAGCTGTCATTGATATGTAAAAAATTGCAGACCTTGGTCATAAAATATTGTTTCAAGTATCATGAAAATATACCAAACGGTTCAGAAGTTAGAAGGGGGCGACGGACTTTAGGACCTCACTGTATAATTATAAAAAGTTCAGATGCAATTTCTCCTTGTAAATAAATTTTATCCCGAAAAAACCTAGTGTAATAAAGATTTTACCATTGTAGTTTCTTTATTTAACTTTTACGTACAATAGAATAAATTACTTTATTTCCTTTTAAAAGATTGTTATTGTTTTATTTATAATCCGAAGATAAATATAGGTTTATACCGTTAACCTGTAATAAACCTTTCACAAAAGTTTATGACATTACCCAACCCAAGGTACAAGAGTTTTGATCTCTTAGAAAGGTAATATCAATGTTTAAGTTTGATTAAGGACCAACCTAGTGGAATTTTTAGTATTTATTTTTTTAAATAAATACCGGGTGTCAATTGTCTTACTTTGCTACGCGTCGGGAGACAAAACAACCTCGAGCTAAAATCTAGAACTTTTTTCCTATAATAAATAACTATCTATTGTTTTTTGATTTTGCACACCGCTGTTTTTTCTTTATATATGTATATATTTTTTGTTTTGTCCTGTTATTAATAAATTAGTCAAATAAATAAATAAACATTTCTGAGAATGAAAATACTTTTCAGTAATCTTCTCCCTTCACTTTTATTAAAATTTCATTCAACGTAAATATTAACAATATTGTTTTTTGATTTTGCACACCGCTGTTTTTATATACCAGGTGTTGCATCGCCAGAGCAGGACATAGGAAATCCCATGTAATTTTTAATGGGGTCAATTATTAGCTCCTATTATTTTAGAGAAAATTCTATTAAAAGTTTATTGAAGGGCATGCAAATCTAAGTTCATAGGTAAAAACTTTTTTAGATTTTTCCCGGTGAACCCGTTGCTAGTTAGATGCATTAATAAATTAGTCAAATAAATAAACATTTTTAAGAAATAAAAATACGTTTCAGTAATTTATCTCTCCGCTTTTGTTAAAATTTCATTCAACGTAAATATTAACAACTTAGGCCACAGACACGATACTAAGCTTCAGCGTCAGCGGCCAGCGTTAAGTGGAAGTTCTTTTATTCTGGCATAAAGATCAAAGACAGCGCTCTCACATTTTCCGCTCAACACTGGCCGCTGACGCTGATGCTTAGTATCGTGTCAGAGGCCTAAAAGTTTCGGAAATATAGCCGACGTCTTTTATTAAGTTAAAAACAAGCCCTTTTTAAAGCCACCCTTTATATCAAACGTACAATTTTTTTGGTAAAATTTATTTTTGTCTCGAGCAGGACTTTTTTGGAAGAGGCACTTTTTTCGTAAAAGTAATAATTTTATAATAAGTTTCCTGAAGGAAGTGCCTGAAAATTACGCGTCAGGATTTTTGTGGGCGATTCTGCACGAATATAATTAATGCAACCAACTTCTACACAATTTTTTTAAAACTCAAAATTAACGAAGATACAAGATGTTGAAGATTTTTTTTTGTGTTTTTGTTATACTTTCTAATAACTTTTTCCTAGTGTACTCATTTTCGCCAAATTTTGCATACATATCAATAACGAATAAACCATAAACCAAGGTTAGTTTATATTAATAAGGTTCCGACATATCCTCAACTTTTAGGCAGTTCGAGGTCGGGGACGCAAGGAAGGGCACTCCACGGAGAAAAGTTGGCAAGACTGGGTAAAATCAAAGCTGATGATCAATCCAGTGGCGTCTAGAATTTGCGCATTTCATTTGACATTGTTTTGGAAGTGATATTTGTTGAAAGATGTAATTTCAAAATGTTTTTTATTTAAAGTAAAAGAATTTACAACTTAATAACAATTAAAAACTGTTGTGTAAACGGTTGTTCTACTAATACAATAAACTGTATATCTCCGCCACTGAACAACATGGCCGAAATATGGGAGATGTGACGTCATAGCACGTCAAAGCAATATGGCCGAATGTCGCGACCCTATATAGACCGACTTTGCCCATAAACAACGTTTGATTTCAAGGCTTGCTTTGTTAAGTTTGAAAATAAGAATTTCTAACGTACATTTACGTGAATGTTTAAAGTAGTTTTTCTGGAAAACTGTTCATTTTAAGTTAGTGCAATAGGAGGACCTTTTTAAATGATATTTTGATGCTCTTTATTAATTTTATATCCAAATTTATAGAGGGATTGAAACAAAAAAGTTCCAAGTCATTTTTCTAAAGTGAAGGACAGTTTAAGTCCTTTGGCATTGACTACTGGCGTTAAATTAATAGAATGAGTACAAAAGAATCATTAGTGATATGTATGCAAAATTTGGCGAAAATCAGTACACTAGAAAAAAGTAATAAAAAAACTTTTTTTTCAACGTCCTGTATCTTCATTAATTTTGAGTTTCTGAAAAAATTGTTTATCAGTTTATTGCATAAATTTTTCGTATAAAGTCGCCCACCGAAATCCTAAGGCGTAATTTTCGGACACCCTGTATAAGTAAAAGTTTCCGGAGACACGCTGTATATTAAATTACATTTGCATATAAAGTCCAAAACTTAATTTTTTTTTATATCTTTGGACAATCTACGAAGGCTGAAAGCCTAAATACTAACGTACCAGTGGGTGTCTTAAGCAGGGTAAGAGGAAGTTTGTTGACACGGGACTTAAATACTTAAAGATTTGGGGAAGGAAAGACCTCCGCTGGCAGTAGGTTCCACAGTCTAGAAACTCTAGGGATAAAAGAACGAACGAAATGGGAAGTTCGGGTCCTGTCCAATTGAACCGTATAGGGATGCATACGTGTAGCACCACAAGTTTCTCTGTTGGGAGCTGCAAGAGGAGGGACTATACTGGATAATTCGTCGGAGCAGAAGCCGTAAAAGTATCTATAGAAGAGCGATAGATCTCCCACAGCTCGATGATGGGCAAGAGAAGGAAGTCTTTGAGTAAGTAAAGGATCATTAATAAGACGAACAGCCCTTCTTTGAATGGCATCAAGAATGCTGAGGGTTGTATGGGATGCCATTCCCCAGACATGAGAACAATATTCCAGAGAGGGTCGAATTTGGGACACATACAAAGTGTATAAATTGGAAGGAGAAAAATACTTTTGGCTCGGAAAAGAAATCCAAGCTTTTTGAAGCCGCGGTGGCTATAGATACAATGTGTTTATGCCAGTTAAGGTTATTTTCAAATGTGACGCCCACAAGGTTAAACGTGTCCCCGTTCTGCAAAACCTGGCCACTCATAAGCAAAGGATGAGTGTTTGATGATTTTTTTCGCGACAAGGAACATGATTGTGTTTTGGATGCATTAAATTGAACGAGATTTTTGGCGCCCCAATCAATATCAAATTGAGATCCTGTGAAAGAGAAAATAATAGAGAGAGAGAATTACAATCCTATTAAAACTAGTGTTTTTATTTAGGGCCGTACGCATAATATGATTTGGGGAAGGGGCAACCGCCAAAGACATACAAAAGCAAAACGGTGGGCATGTTAAGGCAACAACAAGAAAAAAAAGGGAAACCAGAGAACAACCCATCAAATAGGTCTTTTTTTGTGCCTGAGGAGGGCAATAGTTGCCCCATTGCCTTCTTTGTAATTATTTATAACAAATATTAAATAATACTCACTGTTAAAGTCCTTTTAAGCAATAACTCACTTTTCTAAAGAAAATTAAATTAAACAGTTACCCAGTTACCTAGTTACCTCAAACAGTACCGACACAAGCACAAAAGCAGCACAAAGAAAAAATATATTTTTTCAAAAGGCAGTGTTACGTATGGTGACATAGAATATATAGGGTCGCGACATTCGGCCATATTACTTTGACGTGTTATGACGTCACATCTCCCATTTTTCGGCCATGTTGTTCAGTGCCGGAGATATACAGTTTATTGTATTGGTAGAACAACCATTTATACAACAGTTTTTAATTATTATTAAGTTGTAAATTCTTTTACTTTAAATAAATAACATTTGGAATTACATCTTTCAACAAATATCACTTCCAAAACAATGCAAAATGAAATGCGCAAATTCTAGACGCCACTGGATTGATCATCAGCTTTGATTTTACCCAGTCTTGCCAACTTTTCTCCGTGGAGTGCCCTTCCTTGCGTCCCCGACCTCGAACCGCCTAAAAAGTTGAGGATGTGTCGCAACCTTATAAATATAAACTAACCTTGCATTTGGGCAAGAATTCTTCTATTATTGCTCGCGATTGTTAAAACAATTGCACCTAGTATCTCTTTCTGAGTCGCTCTGTATAATGTGTTTGTTTTAAAATAAAACTATAATAAATTCTATCTGTTTTATATCTTTATAAATTATGATATACCTTGGTTTGTATTTACTTTGGAAACATATGTTTTATAATATTTAATACTTATACGGATTTTAATTTTTGCTAATATAACAAAGCAGGATGTAGAAACGGAACCTTTACCTACTAGCGATTTAAAAAGTTGACGTATCGTTGCCCTTGATGTTTGTTGTCACCAAAAGCTATATTTATATATGCAATTCATAAGTACATTTTTTTCTTCTGACAAACCACGAAGGCTAAAAGCCTAAATACTAACGTATCGTGGGTGTCTTAAGCGAGGTAAGAGGGAGTTTGTTGACACGGGACTTAAATACTTGAAGATTTGGGGGAAGGAAAAGACCTCCGCGGGCAGCAGGTTCCACATTCTAGAAACTCTAAGGATAAAAGAACGAACAAAGTGGGAAGTTCGAGGCCTGTCCAGTTGGACCGTATAGGGATGCATACGCGCGGCACCACGAGTTTCTCTGGTGGGAACCGTGAGTGGAGGAACTATACTGGACAATTCTTCAGAGCAGAAGCCATGGAAGTACCTATAAAAAAGCGATAAATCCCCCACAGCCCGACGATGGGCAAGAGAGGAAGCCTTTCTGTAAGTAAAGGATCATTAATGAGACGAATAGCTCTTCTTTGAATGGAATCAAGAATGCTTAGGGTTGTGGGGGACGCCATGCCCCAGATATGAGAACAATATTCCAAGGAAGGTCGGATTTGGGACACATATAAAGTGTACAAATTAGAAGGGGAAAAATACTTTTTGGCTCGAAAGAGAAATCCAAGCTTTTTTGAAGCTGCCGTGGCTATAGATACAATGTGTTTATGCCAGTTAAGGTTACTTTAAAATGTGACGCCCACAAGATTGAAGGTGTCTTTGCTCTGTAAAACTTGGCCGCTCATAAGTAGAGGATGAGTATTTGATGACTCTTTCCGCGACAAGGAACATGATTGTGTTTTGGATGCATTAAAATGGACGAGATTTTTGGCGCCCCAATCCAATATTAAATTAAGATCCTGCGAAAGAAATATCTGCATCGCTCTGCGTTTGTTTTCCAAATCAGATTTAGTGATGGGATTGTGTTTCTCATAAAAACATTTCGTATACAGTGCATTTCTTTAATATCCCCCCCATTTTATGTTTTAGAACGAATCAATTTTAAAAAAGTAAAACTTAGGAATATGAAAATGATGCATAAATACTATATTTTAGAGTAAAATTGGCAAATGAAAATTTCGAGATGGCGGCTAGGCACCATCTTGGGAAAAAATAAATGGAAAGGTGGTCTTTGTGGCACATCATTTTAACGCTCCTGATGAGTACTTTATAACCCCAAAATAACAAGTCAATAACTTCACCTAATAAAAAATGGCGGTACTTTAAAAATAACCAAAATACCTGATTGGGATGGCCATAGTTCTAAAACCATTAAAGTTAGATTTACTTAATGTGGTATTTTCTTAAAGCTCTTTTAAAGGTCTTTTTATTAGTAATATAATAAACAGGGTGCCCTGATAAAAATCATGTACTCTCTACCCTGTTTGTTATCACCAGGACAAGAACCACCATTAAAAAGATCATTTAAAGAGCTTTATTAAAATAGGTACCACATTTGCTGTATTCCTTTTATGCTCCAAAACCGCCCGGAACGACACCATAATTGTTCCTTTTACAATTTTTTTACATTTTTTCATGTTGTAGAACCGTTCTTGACACTATTGACAGTTCAGAGAACTGTTCAGAACGGTTCTACAGGGTAAAAGGAATACACTAAATAAGTACATCTAACTTTATTGTTTTCGTAAATATGGCCATCCATATCAAGGTTAGTTTATATGTACTTATAAGGTTGCGACACATCCTCAACTTTTAGGCGGTTCGAGGTCGGGGACGCAAGGAAGGGCACTCCACGAAGAAAAGTTGGCAAGACTGGGTAAAATCGAAGCTGATGATCAATCCAGTGGCGTCTAGACTTTGAGCATTTTATTTTGCATTGTTTTGGAAGTTATATTTGTTGAAAGATGTAATTCCAAATGTTTTTTATTTAAAGTAAAAGAATTTACAACTTAATAATAATTAAAAACTGTTGTGTAAACGGTTGTTCTACTAATACAATAAACTGTATATCTCCGGCACTGAACAACATGGCCGAAAAATGGAAGATGTGACGTCATAACACGTCAAAGTAATATGGCCAAATGTCGCGACCCTATATAGACCGACTTTGATCCAAATCAGGTATTTAGATAAATTTTAAAGTACCGCCATTTTGTATAAGGTGAAGGTATTGACTTTATATTTTAGGGTTGTAAAGTATCTGTCAGGAGCTTCAAAATAATGTGCCACAAGACCGCCCTTTCCATTTAACTTTTTTTTTCCAAGATGGCGCCCTTCCCCCCATCTTGAAAGTTTTATCTGCCAACTTCACCCTGAAATATACTATTTATACATCTATTTAATATCCCAAAGTTATACTTTTGTAAATTGATCCTTTTAAAAAATAAAAGGGGGGACATATGCACTCTATATTAGCAGACATTATTAGATATTTTACCTAAATTTGTAAAATTTAGTAAGTTTTTTTTATTTAAACATAACGCTAGGGCAAGTTAATTGGCATTTTTAGTTAAAAATTAACAGTTAAAGTTACCTATCGGGGGTGTCTTGATACATAAATATTGAAAAAAAAGAAATAATTTATTTTTCATTTTTTTATTAACAAAAACTTCAACAAAATTCACATATCAAAACAATACTACAAATATTCAAAAACTACAAATATTAGGACCGGTTAACCTAATTGCACATTTTCTGCTAATATAATAACAACACCGATTTGCCAAAAATTTAATTGATAAGATATATAAACTATTTTCCATAAATTAAAAAATAATATTTAACATACACTTCTATGTACATTGATTTGTAACCTAAATGGAGTTTCGGCGGTAAACATATTACCAAACTATATCCCAAATTCTACTAAAAAGGTTTGAATTTAATTTTATTTATTTTGTTCCAAAACACTAAAAAACCCTTCCTTTGCCTATGGAATAACCACTTACCAGGGATTATACATATTTTAAAAGCTATATACAGCATAACAAAGATCATTTATTTTTTTATTTGGTTAATATCTCGGATAATATCAAATTTAAAAAATCTAACCACGCCACTGGATTCTACGTAAAAAATTCTACTATCAGTTTTTACTTCTGTTCTAACTTAAAAAGTCACGACAATACGAAAAGGGTCCAAAAATGGAAAAATAAGTTTCAATCTGTATGTCAAAAATGAAGAGAGTTTTGAAAAATCTTTTAGTGGTAGGGATGCGACATCCATGCTAAACATCGATGTTAAACATTGATGGTAACATCGAAAGCTGAGTATTGATAGGACAGATATAAGAAACAAGTAGCAACAATTTTTCTTAAATAGCGTTTAAAAAAACATTGATATATCGCTGATCGCTGCCATCGATGGTCTGCCTTCGATGTTCAACGTCGATGTTAAACATCGATGTCGCATCTCTATTTAGTGGCATCTTTTGTTTAATTAAAAAGTAGCATCACTTCGCGACAACCGCAAGTCTCTATCTCCAATCAGCGGCGTTTGGTGATGGTTAATTCGGTAGGACAACCCGCACAATTGTTAAAAATACTATTTTTTTAATTGTTGATTATTACAGTCTATAAAATCAGTTTAATCCGTAATTTGTTTTACTATTTAACATTATTATCACTAAAAATGGATTAATTACTTATATTAGTTTTTACCTATAGTGCGGGTTGTGCCCACCAAACTGACCATCACCAGCCGCCGCTGCTAATAAGAATCCCGTAACCCTGCAATTACAACAGAAACCGGGACACTCTGTACAGTACACCGTCAAAATCAATTGCAATTAACAACAAATTAATAACAAAAACACATAAAACCATCTTGGAGCTTTAAAATCTGTTTATGTTTGTTTGAGCAAAGACCTGGTATACAGGGTGATTCAAAAATCGATCACGAAACTTAAGGGGTGATTCTACTTGACACAATAAGGGTGGAGCTTCATATAATTTTTTTTCAAAATGTCATTTTGTTTTCGAGTTACAAACCGTCAAAGTTCAATTTTTATTTTGTTTTTTTTGCCATATTGCATTTATTTTTTAACCAATCCGGTTGGTATTTGGCACACAAATCGAGCTTTTGCAGATTCTAAAATTTTAAGACAAAAGTACTTTTTTAAATCCCGCCAGAGGGCACTTTACCTAAAACTTAAAATTTATCATAACTTTTTATTTTGACAGATATCGCAAAGCTGGGGGCGCCATTTTATAGACAATCAAAAACTTAAAAAATAAGGTACTCTTTATTAAAGTCGATAAACCTCACCGTTTAGGCACCAATAGACATCAAAGTTTCATCAATTTCAATCAAATTACCTACAGGGTGTCCAGTAACTCAACCAACAAACCTTAACCAAACCATTATACAACAAAAAATAAGAAAAATGCTTCATATAAACATTTGTCCTAAATGTCTTAGTTATTGAACTACGGTGTTTTAAATATTTAATTATTAACACCCCGGGAGTGTTTGGTTAAGTTTGTTGGTTGAGTTACTGGACACCCTACTATGTATGTAAGTAATTTGATTGAAATTGATGAAAACCTGATGTCTGTGAGTGCCTAAACGGTGAGGTTTTAATAAAAGTACCTAATTTTTTAAGTTTTTGATTGTCTATAAAATGAGGGCTCGAAGCTTTGCGATATCTGTCAAAATAAAAAGTTATAATGTAAATAAATTTTAAGTTTTAGGTAAAGTTCCCTCTGGCGGTATTTAAAAAAGTACTATTGTCTTAAAATTTTAGAATCTGCAAAGCTCGATTTGTGTGCCAAATATCAACTGGATTGGTTAAAAAATAAATGCAATATGGCGAAAAACCAAAATAAAAATTGAACTTTGACGGCTTGTAACTCGAAAACGAATGACATTTTGAAAAACATGTATATGAAGCTCTACCCTTATTTTATCATTTAGAATCACCCCTTAAGTTTCGTGATCGATTTTTGAATCACCCTGTATAAACATTTTTTCTAATTTTCAAATGGAACTTATCCACTAATTGATAAATTAAAAGTGTTTAGCTCTACTTGCTAGTTTATTCGAGATGTAATATTGGGACTTAGCTGCAGTCATCTTTGTCCGCGCCATTGTAAATATTTTTAGTTAACCCCTTGTAAGGTTTCGCAAATTTTGGTACACAAAAATAAGGAAAATTATATTAAAAACCCTTTAATGAATATAAGAATATGCATCGGTAATATTAAGTGTTCATAAAAATTTCCTAAACTAAACTGCCCCAAAGTGGTTAAAATTCACAACAACTTCGTAATACAATAAAATTGGTTGGGAATATTTTTTTTTACAAAATGGGATTATTTGTTGGAATGTGTATGTCGCAATCAAATAGTAATTTTAGGATAATGGCTTCTGTCTAGCCAAATGCTTTCTGCCTGGGCAAATGGTGTATTTTCATTTTCAAATGCTAATTGCTCTAGGCAAATGCTATTCGACTAGTCAATTAGCATTTGTTTCTATTTGCCTAAGGAATTTGTAGACAAATGGAATTAGAAATATTTGTATAATCAGACGGTCTTGCAAAACGGTCACATTGGGGGTCATGGTTAGTTAAATCTTTTAACTAACCAAAACTAACCAAAATCCCCCAATGTGACAGTTTTGCATGACCTTCTGTAGCGATTTAAGCCAATCAAATTACACGTTCTTGTTCTCTTCACTACTATAATCTGCAAGAAAGACTGTATGCCTAATATGTTTTCAAATATATCACAGTCATTTGCTTAACAAGGACCACGACAAATGTTATTTTCCTAGGTAAATGGCTTTTTATATAGAAATTATTTTTATAAAGTCATTTGCCCGGACAAAAAGCATTTGCCTAAAATTACCATTTGAATGCGACTTATACATTGTGAATAATTTTGCAATTTGTATAAAAATATAGTGTAAACGATTTATACTATGTATATTCAGAAAAAAGATAAAATGTATAATAAACTTTAGGATTTTTGATCAGTATGTTCATTTATTAGCAGTCCCTTACATTAACTAATATATGCATATTCGTTAACATAAGGCATCATATAAACTTATTATATAGTGTGGCCATTTGAAAAAACAAAACAGAGATAATTTTGAGCACGCCAGGTCATTTATGAAAAAACGCTGGAACCCGTTAATTTTTGATTTCAGGTGAAAAGTTTTTTGTCATTATCACACCCAGGGCCGTATTAACTGTATGAGCCGCCCTAGGCTAGAATTTCCGGAGCGCCTATTTTGCACAAAAAAATAATTTGAGAAAAAAAAGGTCCTTACCTCCGTTGCGCCTATTTTCAGTGCCAGGCGAAAAGTTCTTTCATTTATTTCAAAGCACCTTATTCACTGAGAAATTAGTTCTAATCCCCACCCGACCTAAACTTTTTAAAAACTCCCCTGTCTAGCGCCTATTACATTACTCCCTGTCTGGCGCCTATTTTTTCATGGCGCCCTAGGCTGTAGCCTAGTCAGCCTTATAGATAATACGGCACTGGTCACCCCTGTAACCCTCTGGCAGATACAGGTTCATCCACAAAATTCTAAATAGAAAGAGGGGTCAAGTGATACGTTATTTGATCTTATTGCAACTGCGAAGTTTGAAGTCTCAGCTATTATTTCTCTTGATTAGACAGCTTGTCAAAATTTTGGTTTTTATTTTTTTATTGTATGATAATAAGCTTCCTGTAAGAGCAAGCTACTTTAAGTTAGGAGGATATGATAAGGATTAAACAATCCTCAAAACAAGAGATCACTTAATCTTTCTGGCGAGGGTGTGATTCACTCTTAAATTTTAGGAGAGAGTCACAGAGATTAATTGATATCTCAAGTTTAACCCCTAATATATTTCCTTAGTTTAAAGTAGCTTGCTCTTAAGGTAATTTTATATTATACAAAAAAAACAAAAATTTGACAAGCTACTATATTAACGAAAATTAATAATCTGTGCGACTTCAAACTTGATAGTTGTAATCAGGCTCAATAGACCTTCAAAATATGGCATCACTCGACCCCTACTTCTATTTTAGATTTTAAGGGTGAATCTCACCTCTGTTAGAGGGTTGCAGTTCAGGGAGTGAAAGTAAAACAAAAATTTTTTCCCTTAAAAGCAAACATTAGCGTGTCCAAACGTTTTTCCCTAACAGTGGCAGCTCGAGCATTGAAGAACAGGGAGGCTAAATTCATAAAGACTATATAAACCCAGAAAAGGGTGGTAATTTTTTTGGGGTACCGCACTTAAACCGCAGCAAAATACGTAATATTTGCATATAAAACTGACCATTAAAAATCAAAAACAAGGAAAAAGAGTTATCTTTATGTTATTTATTATAAATGAACTCTTCTCGTTTAATAGAAACCGGTTAACCAATCGCATTTATTGTACCAACTAATCTTCGATTTTGTCGCTTATCTGAAGCTTTAATTGAAATCAAATTTGGTTGAGGCCTTTCCAGAATTTTATTAATGTAAAATATTATCATAAGATAAAGAATTCAAATTATTTTTCAGCTACGAATTGACTATACCGTCAGATTTTTAAATTTCGTCCAACTTATCTATAGTAAATTGAAAAAAAAACTTACCGAAAACACCTTAATAACACATTGAAACTATTACCAAAAAGCACTGCTATACTGCCTGTTTTATACACAAATATTACCAAGAAACAGTAAAACAATTTACCGAAATATTAGTATCAGTCTCGGTCCGTCACGCCATTCGGAATGACTAAAATCAAAACAAAAACAAACACACAAGTGAAACGAGCACTGACGAAGACCAACTGAGGCTAGCCTCCGCCGGCGGTTTAATTTAAGCGACGAAAATTAATAACCGGGACGTTTGTCTCTGCTTAATCGAGCTCGCGAAGCTTTGTTTTTAAAAGCGGCCGGAGGCTACGTATGGCATTTTTTTATTTCGGCTTGATGGTTTCTTCGTTATTCAAATTTTCGCAGTTCCTGGGCGGTTTGATGCAGTGTGGTAGGTAGTTATAGTGTTAATTCGGGCATAATATATATTGATATTAGAAATTAATCGTAAAGTAATGATACCCATGCATTTTTAGAAAAAAATATTCATAATTATTTGCCAATATTTTTAAATTTATGGCGATAAATAGCCTCAAATTTTATGGGGAGGCTAAGCCTCCCTTGCCACCACTGACGAGCCGCCACTGGGACTGAAATGTCCAGAATTAACTCTGTTTCATTTTCAAAGGGCCACCCTGCATGTACTTGTGAAAAACTACAATTCTTTTGGTTCAAATTGCTAAATTGCTACTTACAATAATAAAAAAACTACATTTAATCTGTATAGTCTTAATATTGTGGCACTATTATCAAATCAGTGATAAGCTGAATTCACGCTCTAACTATCTATTAGTCAGTTGTGCGCACTCAAAAATTATCTACCCTGTTAATACAGTTCTAAATTTCTATTTATCATAATTTATAGATTTTCCTTTACATCGCAGCTCCGCATAAATATGATAAGACCAAATAAATATCTCTAAAAATAAGAGTTTTATTATTTTCCTTAACAGAATCCATGGCAGCCTTGCTTTCCTAGGATAACTAAAAAGCTGTTTTTATCTTTCTAGTACTTTTAAAGGACGAAGTCATTCTAAAAATGTAATATTCGCTCTTATACTTTATAGGTCGAGTTCAAACGCTGTAAGAATAACACCGCGACACCATAACCTTAATGGCTACCAAGCTCCACCAACCCTTAGCGACAGGGAATTTGCATGAAAGGATTGTAAGACCAAATAAATATCTCTAAAAATAATAGCTTCCTATTTCGCTTAACAGAATCCATGGCAGTCTTGCTTTCATAGGATAACTAAAAAGCTGTTTTTATCTTTCTAGTACTTTTAAAGGACGAAGTCATTCTAAAATGTAATATTCGCTTTTATACTTTTGTAGATCAAGTTCAAACGCTGTAAGAATAATACCGCGACACCATGACCTTAAAGGCTACCAAGCTCCACCAACCCTTAGCGACAGGGAATTTGCATGAAAGGTACCGTGTCGCCGATTTATAACATAGACGTAACGTATGTCCTAAAAGTTTTGGCACAAAACTCATTGTCTTTAATTTTAACAAGAACAAAATAATATCAAGTTGCCTTTGAAAACAAAAGTTTATTTACTTTATTTACTGTCAGTTGAGATTTATTAATTTTGAAGTTTTCGCTTTAACATGTCGTATAAATTAGAACTAAGAAAAAGTATCTACAAGTTAGTTGGACGGATACCCAAAGCTGAAATCTGTCGAATATTCCAGAATGAAAACATTTCACGCAGAACCATTTATAGAACAATAGCGGAGTGCGAGCAGGGAATACCATGTTTGAATCTCCCAAAAGTGGAAGACCACGTGCATTTACCGCACAGAGGTCAGAGAGATTGGTGAGAAGAGCAAAAACCAGATTGGAATGTCAATAAGGAGACTGGTTAGGCAATACAGATCTTCTAAGAGTACGATATCGTTGGAATTGAGGAGGAATGGTCTTAAATATCGAAAGAGACGTAACTGCCCCAAATACTCTCAAGCGCAGCTTCTTCGTATACCAAGATGATGTCGTCAACTGAGGCGGGTACATTTTGCCAATGAAAAATCATTATTTTAGATGACGAAAAGTATTTCACTTTGAGTAATTCTGAAATGAAGGGAAACGATGGATTTTATACGGACAACGTAGAGGAATGCCCTGACAATGTTAGATACAAACATAAAGCGAAATTTGCAGATAAAATCCTTGTCTGGTGCGCAATTTCTAACAGGGGTGTATCCCGACCTTTTGTGGGAAGAGTGAGGGGTGAAGCTTTGAATAGCCAGAGCTATATTGATAACTGCCTTTCCAAATTGCTTCAGTTTGTCCGCGAACATCATGCTAATGACGATATCATGTTTTGACCAGACCTAGCATCATGCCATTACTCAAGAGATACCCAAAACTGGCTTCGACAACACCACATACCTTTTGTTCCCAAAAACGATAATCCTCCAAACTTGCCGCAGGCTCGCCCAATAGAGGATTTTTGGGCTGTACTGTCTAGAAAGGTTTATCATGGAGGCTGGGAAGCACAAGATGAGGAACAATTAAGACGGCGAATTTACGAGAAATTAAGAGAAATTGAACTGAATTCCGTCCAGGACCTCATGAGAGACATTCGAAGAAATTTGCGTCTGGTAGAGCAGAATGGGCCACTCCACATAATTCGATAGTATAGTTTAGTTAAGTATTGAGTTGTAATTTATGATAACTAGTTAGTGTTTAAATAAATTTCTTCATTAAAAAAACGATAAATATTGTGTGCCAAAACTTTTAGGACATACGTTAACACTAACAACTTAAACTTCCATTGTGCTGGTACACAACGTTTTGATTAGTATGATCCAGCAACCGTCTTTAAGTAATGAACTAAAAAATGTAAAGCTTGCCCCTTTCAATCCTGTACCTTACTTTTAAAACGCTGTTTGCCCTTCTAATTTATCCACTTTTATGTATACCAAAGCAGATTCACCTCGGAATTTTGCTCTCATATATGGGAAAAATTAGAATCATCTAAGGATATTAACTTTTAAGGAACACGTTTGAGGATACATAATCGAAACGTTGTGTGTTTACCGATTTAGAAATAAAAACCATGCAAGTTTAAGATTTTACTGTTGTAGAAAAATAATAATTATAGAGTAATTATTAAACTAATTAAATATTTTATATTTAGTGTAAACTCTATGCTTTTCAAAAATTCTAGCATACTAAATTGCCAAATAAATTTGCTTGTTCTAAAATATTATTAAAAATACTTTAAAGACAATAATTAGCATTTTTTTAATGGTAACTTTAATCAGTATTTTAAATGTGTTTAATAAATCGATTTGTTTTTTATTATCACAGTTAAGACATTGATAAAATATTTCCATTAGTTACCCGAAGATCTTCTTAGTGATCGATTTGATCGTCTATGAGTACCCTTAGAAAGAAAGTTGAATTAATGTTCTTAAAGTATCTATAGTACAAGATCCGAATAGGAAGCGCCATTCGCCCTATCTATCTGTTTACCGAATAAAAGTTTTTTTATCTACCATATGGTTGCCTAAAAAATTATGGTCGAGGCTATTTTTAAATTTTTAAATTAAAAAAAAATTGGCTCACCTTGTATAATGGCAACCCCTATTTTTTTAAATACATTATATATGTTTAATAATACAGAATGTACCAAAAATTGTAATAATTTTTAAAAAATTTAAATTTAAAAAATTCAAATTTAAAAAATTCTCATGGCCTTGTTTATAAAATTGAAGGGAAAAAATGGATGATATATTAAAATACTGTCATGTAAAGTGAAATAAAAAATAAAAATTGCCATTTATACAGGGTGTGTAAAAATCTTAAAGTTCTTTATTAATTTAAATATAGTCTTGACCATAATTTTTAAGTTAACCCTGTAGCAGTAGCTTTGTTTAAATACTATATTTATTATAAAATGGTTTTCCCTTTTTTTACAGAATTTTTTCCGGGGTGGCGGTTAGAGGTGCCGTACGGACGTTTTTTCCTTCAGGGATCGAGTAAAGATTCACGCTAAATTGACAGCATCTTTCTTCTGAAGCTAAGCGCTGTGAGCGAAGATTCCTATAAACTGATAGTATCCTGTTTTGGTAGTGAACACGAGGTGTTTCTTAAATGGTGGGAAATGGATGGGCGTGCCACGGGAACTGTCAGGGGTGACAGTGAAGGGTATAACTAATACCAGTAGCAGTTCTTGGTTTGACAGCTGTCAAGGAGAGAACTGGCGAATCAAACCTGAAGAAACCAGTGCCAAGAACAAAAAATAGAATAGAAAATAGTTTTTATTCATTAAACAGATGGGTGCAGGTCGCTTCCTATTCGGATCTTAGGCTACTAGATTGAGTCTAACTTTTCAGTCACTTGCCTAAAATTATTCTTAATTATAGGCAATATAAGGTCTTATTCGTATTAAGAAACTTAAATACAAACTTAAAAATAAAATATACACATTTTATACAAATTTCTAACTTTAACTAAGATAAACTCTTAGAAATGAAGCGCAATATACAGGTTCTGACAAATTAAAAGGTATACAGGGTGGTCCCTAAGTAATGGACCACAATTCAACGGAATTATTAAGTTGAAATATTGCGAATTACCTCAGTACACAAGTTAATATTAACTGAGTTTCAAAATTCCAAAATATTTTAAAATTCTTTCAATAATATATTTGATACCTACGTTTTGAGTATTGTAATATAAACTCGGTATCTAGGCGATTTCTGACATAGGCTATTTAGATCTGAAGTTAATTATTAGGTGGTAACTAGAGGATACTACCTACACTACTTTGAATTACCCTTAAACGTCCCAAATTGTTGTGCTTCCCTCTATGTACCATCCGAGTAAAATATCCTCTCTTATGCTTTTTACAGAAAAAATGTATACTTTGTAGGAATCGCTCTGAGCAACCGTTTTCTAAATATTCGCGTTTAAGTTTTTGCGCGACCTAAAATTGCCTTGAAAAACACCGCATTAGTCATAACTACAACTACCTCAGCATAAATAGGGATGTCAAATTTTAAAAAACATCGATATATCAATATTGATAAATATCGCTTTGGCTAATATTGATTATTCGATATGCCGAAGAGCAATATCTCGATATTTGGAAGAGAAAAATATGTAATAATTTATCTAATATTACTTTTTTCAACATGTAGTGAGTAAAAAAACGACATAATATTAAAAAAAAAATACCTTCATACTTTAGTTTTTTTTATTATTATTTAACTGTACAAAATTTTTGACACTTTTAAAAATTTAAGTGAAAAAAATCTCTTTTTAATTTTAACATATTTACCACAAATAAAGAAAATATTTGATATCGATACATCGAGAAGTTAAATATCGATGAAGATTATCGATTTGATTTCCGATATATCGATATTTGAAAAAATCGATATATCGCTGCCATCCCTAAGCATAAACGAATAATTTAATGTATTTATCCATATACTTGGACTCTTTGTTTGACCTCCGGACAGTGCGGACGTGCGTAGAGGACTACAAAGTTCTTCCCGGAGTGGCGGCTAGAGGTGTCGTACGAACGTTTTTTACCTTCGGGGATCAAGGAAAGATTCACGCTAAATTGACGGCATCTTTCTTCTGGATCTAAGCGCTGTGAGCGAAGATTCCTATAAGCTGATGGTATCCTGTTTGGTGGTGAACACGAGGTATTTCTCAAATGGCGGGAAATAGATGGGCGTGCCATGGGAACTGTCAGTAGTGAAAGCGAAGGTTATACGTAACACCAGTAGCAGATCTTGGTTTGACAGCCGACATTTTATGCATTGCATCGATTGTTGAATTATTTGTTTTCTTTTTGGAATTTCTGGGAGCTACGAGCTCGATTATCCAAATTTTCCGCCGACGAAGCCCTGGAAAGCATAGTCCGGAAGGGGGAGAGTGGTGGATTGGACCTGAAGGGACCAAAACCAAGAAAAAAATAGAGAGATAGAGAGATATCCATATACTTTTTGGTTGCACTAAACCATTTAAATCCAAATATCTTAAAAACGGTGACTCGAAGCCACTCTTACAAAGTACACCTTTTTGTGTAGAAAGCATAGGAGAATTTACTGGTTTACTTATATGGGACATACAGAGTAGCACAAAAAGATGGAACAATCTAGAGAAACTCAAAGTAGAGTAGATGGCGTCCTTAACACTTAAAAATTAACATCAGATATAAATAGCTTATAACAAGAAAACCCTAGATACTGAGTTTTATTACCATATTCAAAACGTATCAAATATTATCAAAATAATTTTAAAATATTTTTTGGACTCAATTTTTATCAACTTTTGCACTAAGGTAAGTTTAGCTAAATCGCAATATCTTAACTTAACAATTCTTCAGTTGAACTTAGCGACCACCCTGTATAGACCCGTAAAGTAACAAGCGGGAATAATACGTCACCTTGTTTACATACCGGCATTCTTATTCTAATCTTTACCTGTTTAGTGTCCTACACGCGCAAGACCGCCTCCCTTTACGCATTGCCGATGAACATTTTGATTTGGCTGAACTTGTATACTTATTTTATGTTTAATAAAAGTTTATTAAGTTCTCTACAGATTTTAGGTCTTTTTTAACAACGCGACAGTAAGTGCCATAGCAAATGATGGTATAAAAATAGTTAATCAATGGCGGCTCTAGTGGCACAGCCACAGGTTGGCGTAATGGGAGTGGTCGCCCCTGGACTTGGCGCCCCTCTACTCCCTCTAACAATATATATTTATTTATTATGAAGCACAAGGAAAAAATTCCCTACTGTCTTGGTGTATTATATAAAATAGACGCTTGTTTTCTATGCTATTCACCACGAATATATATATATATATATATATATAAAATAATAATCCTATTGTTTTGTTTTTTATACTTATACATTTTCATAGAACAAAACAATAGCCATTAATAATATACCACCACAATTATTACAAAGTCTGGAAAGGCCAACTTAAAAACATATTTTTTTTCAATAGTTATTCTGTCGTCTCTCCTTTGTCGGCTTGCTGCAGGTTTCATGACAAATTTATTTTTTTCATTAAAGCAATAACAATAGCATAAATATCAATTTCTTAAAAAAGTATCTTAATAAATGTGACGCACTTTTACGAGCCACCACTGAATATTTTGCAAACCACAATTTAAAAATATTTTCAAATTACAATATTTAATAATAAACAGTGTTCAAAAAATATTATTAAATATATGGCACCATTTTTATTATCAATTCCTTAAAACAATGAGCCATATGAAAAAAGAAGCAAATGCTTTTGCTTATAAGTAGAAGGTATTGATCATAATATAGATATAAAGAATTTATACACCTTGTATGTGTCCCAAATTCGACCCTCTCTGGAATATTGTTCTCATTTCTGGGGAATGGAATCTCCTACAACCCCTGAGCATTCTTGATGCCATTCAAAGAAAGGCTGTTCGTCTTATTAATGATCCTTTACTTACTCAAAGACTTCCTTCTCTTGCCCATCGTCGAGCTGTGGGAGATCTATCGCTCTTCTATAGATACTTTTACGGCTTCTGCCCCGGCGAATTATCCAGTATAGTCCCTCCTCTTGCAGCTCCCAACAGAGAAACTCGTGGTGCCGCACGTATGCATCTATATACGGTCCAATTGGACAGCCACCGAACTTCCCATTTCGTTCGTTCTTTTATCCCTAGAGTTTCTAGATTGTGGAACCTGCTGCCCGCGGAGGTCTCTTCCTTCCCCCCAAATCTTCAAGTTTTTAAGTCCCATGTTAACAAACTCCCTCCTTCCTTGCTTAAGACACCCACGGTACGTTAGTATTTAGGCTTTCAGCCTTCGTGGATTGTCCAAAGATTAAAAAAAGGATTTCGTCAAACGGCTTGCTTACAAGTGCGAGTATTTACTTGTAGAAAATTGAAGCTACTCAATAGCAGCAGCACTTTTCTATAAGTAAAAACTCGCACTTGTAAGCAAATGCTCATACGTTTAAAGTAAATCCTTCTTTATTTTTATATTATGATCAATACCTTTCACCATAAAGTAACATACCTACGGATAAGAGAAACCATGGTATGCTAAAATTTTCGTACCGCTTTTGCGGCAGGCTCAGCTCTGCCTGGCGGCAGGCTTTGTCATTTTTCCAGTTTACACTTTAAATGCGTCGGTTGAAGCCTCGCCTCGTGTAACATCAGCGGTGAGGAGACACGTAAGCTTACTGAAATGACTAACTGGCGGTATTTCAACGAGAAACGAATAAAATTATATTGGGAGTTTTCGCATGACCTGTCCTTAAATCGGCTATTCCATGATAACTCCTATAATTTCCTTACTCTATGCTTTTACTTATAAGCAAAAGCATTTGCTTCTTTTTATTCATATGGGCCAATGTCTTTCAATAATCGTTGGATGTTGATATGTACACAAAATGTACATCTTCATACATAACATTTAAACTAAAATATTATTTCACTTTCTTGCCTACTAATCTAATCCGGTTATTTCAATTTTCTGCGACTACCAAGCCTTAGCGCCCATCAGTGAAACTATTTCTTCATACGTTAGCCAGAAACTCAACGACCAAGGCGCCATTCTCATCCATATGGGCACAAAGCCCTTATAAAGAGCACCCATGCCTTCCAATTGGACAGTTTTCTTCAGGCAGTCTATTGATGATGTGTATAAGAGACCTCTACATAATAAAAAAAAAAAGAAGAGTGTAAGAACGCGGTGGTTAGCAGAGGGCATTTATGAAAATTCGCCTATACCGTTTGGTAAAGATAGCATTGCAAAACAAGGGGATCAGACAAAAAGAACTAATTAGCTTATTGGCAAATATACGCATACATATTATATTTACATAAACATTTTTTACTTTTGAATATATACCGGGTGTTGCTCCGTTGAGCGGGACATAGGGAATCCCATATAAATTTTGTAGTGGTCCAATATTGGCTCCCCTAATTATTTTGGAAGAAAATATAATTAGGATTTTTTAAAGAGCACGAAAAGTTGTACCCAGTGTACAAATTTCAGCTCTTTTCAGTCCGCGAGCTAAGAGATAAATGCTAAAATAAGTTACGAATCTCCTATTTTCTTACTCGCCTTGTATTATTAGAAGTTTATAATAAAATACTAGAAAAATTATTTAACCATTTACTCTTAAGTTGTCAGATCAATGTCACATCATTCTTAAATAATAAACTACTTAAATTAGGAAAAAATCACTATTATAAAATGGTTTTACCAGGGAAATAGTTATCGAAGAGTAGCGGACATGTTTGCAGCCTATTTTCCCAATAGGCCAATACCAAGTAAATCGACAATAGAACGGACGATAAAAAATTTGAAACTACAGGCACAGTAATCAATAATTGCAAATCTGAAGAAAATCGACGTGATCTTTCGCCAAACAAGTTTTTTCTATGGGGACATTTAAAAACTAAGCTACCAATAAAAAATATGAAAATTTAGTCCAGCTAAGGAATGCTATTTCCGCTGAATGTGCCAGAATATCAATGTACCAACTAGCCAACGTAAGAAATGAGTTTTATATTCGTTTGGGTTATTGTCCGGCAGTTAATGGAGAAATATATAAGCATTTGATTAAATCCTGATATTTTCGTCATAAATTAACTTCTAAATGTAGAATAATTTGTTTTATTGTCTTGCGTAACTGTAAGTGCATGTGTTGAAATTAGCTGTAAACTAAAATGAAATGCGAGGATTCTTTTTGAAATTCCCGTATAAAATTGTTCAGTTTTGGCAATGGCATTATAAATTAATGATCTAAATTGTCACTAATAAATCGATATGGTATTTTTTTTTTTGTTGATTTCTAGAGTACAGGGTGCATAATGAGATACTACATTGCAGAAGTATTAAGCAGTTTACTCTTTACTGGTTGGTTGAAAAATACTCAAATTTTCATTTTGGGTGGAACTTACTGTGCTCTTCAATAAGTCCTAATAGCATCTTTTTCTAAAATAATTAGGAGAGCCAATATTTGACTACTTCAAAATTTACATGGGATTCCCTATGTCCCGCTCGACGGAGGAACACCCGGTATTGTGTCTTTGTGCCTTTCCCTATCGTTTTACAAATTTTGCGCACTTTTTTTTGTATTATCAATGGGTTCAACTGTAAAATACGACATAAAAAAGTACTACAATAAAGTGAATAAATCGAATACATAGAAAGGTACATAAAGCACCCACAAGTTTAAAAATAGAAAAAATTAACAAAAACCCCTTTTCCCGTGCCTCTTTCATATATCCTTACCTTCCTCGATCATCTAGTGGTTGATTCATAACCCTAGTTTTGATTACATCCGCTGGAGTACCCATAGATGCGGCCACGAAGCCAGCGCCACAACTGGCCATTACGTGAACCAAGTGATTATCGGGCAAGCTTGTGTGTTTTAAGATAAACCTCTTTAGGAGGTCGTAGGTTGTTAGGTCGCCAAGGTTTACAAGTGCCGCTCTTTGGACGTTAGGAACCGAGCCTAGTGAGATTAAAGAAAAACAATTTAAAAAAATGTAATTATTTACAAACCGGATGAAATTTGGTGTACGGAGGTTTTTGGGGCGCTGAATACGAAATCAGAAAGATTTTTTTCGGTCACATTTCGTTCTCGAGATATTCATCATCAGACTTGATAACCAGAACTTACCTAAATTCACTATTTTCCCCCTTCTTTTTGCAAAAAATTTTTGATTTAAAGCTAAATTGGTACACAATATTTGATTTTCACCTCCTAAAACCCCATTTTTCTAACTATTTTATCGGTTTTTTCCATAAAATTGCAAAGCTTCACTTTCAATCATAGTTTCGGTGCATCGCATCGTTTTAAATAAGTGACTGATAATCGTGAATATTGGTGGTGTGTATCGTATCGGTAAGAACATTGAAATAAAAAATATAACAATTCAATGAATCAGTTCCTGTCCTCGTACGCTCGAATCGCTGTTGTCCTGTAACGGTCCAAATGTTTGGCGCCGCCAAGGCTACTGCGATTGAAAGTGAAGCTTAACAATTTTATGGAAATAATGGGTAAAATAAATAGAAAAATGGCATTAGGGAGGTGGAAATCAAATATTGTGCCAATTTAGAAGAAAGAAGGGGAAATATGGAAAATTAAGGTTAGTTTCCTATTCAAGTCTGATGATGATTATCTCGATAACGAAACGTGTCCGAAAAAAAACCTTTCAGATTCGTAATCAGCGCCCCAAAAACCCCGTATACTAAATTTCATTATTATCGGCGATGCGTCCGGTTTGTAAACAATTACCAAAAAATGTTTACAAACATTCTTGGTGGCAAGGCAAGGCTATATCATTATTAACTTACCCTTCCATAGTCCCCTTACACCACCTTTGCCCACACTTGTTTAAAAGCGTCATTCAACCCGTGTACTCGGGGTTGCAACCCCATCAACCTCCTTCTGCCCTCCATTTGAAGCTGTACCTTGACTAGATCTGTAGGACTAGCTATGTATTGAGCGAATGCTCCAGCAGTTACACCACCTACAAAATGACATCTGTCAAACCTTACAATTAGTGTTAAAATTAGATCTGAACCATATATTTGCCGTAAAAGGTTTCACAATAATTTTAAACCACGATTTTAACATTTACATCAGTATCTTTTATATTTCCATTTTATTGTAATAACAAAAACCTCCATGGTGAACACATTTGACATATAAACTGTCAATACATTTCGTAACATCCCCCTACATTTGTGACGTCATTACAAGAAATAATTTCGACTCGAAAAAAAAAACATGTAAAAATATTATTTGACAAAGAAAATTTGCTACATATAAGGTTACAAAAAAAATACAGCAACAAAACTATAAATTATTATACGGGGTTAGTAAAAAAGCCCGAACGGTGTTTTATCTCAGCAACCGCTAATTATAAATGAACAAAATTTTGTGCAATGGGGTAACTGAACATGAAAAATTTAATAATAATATTTCCAAGGTTGCCAAGTTTATATATTTCTCTTTAAATTGGGGAATTTTAAAATTTTAAATTGATTACCCTATTCTTTATTATTGTAATCAATTGCTTGTATCTACCTTATTATGACCTGATATTATTGTTTTTTTACTCCCGTCAATTTTAAAGATATGCCATCAAGCTTAAATACAGAAACGACCAGGTATGGTCAATTATCTCAAAAATGATCCAACCGAAATTCGTCAAAATTAGTACAGGGGAGTATCTGAACATTTTAAATTCAAAAATTTCGTTTCCGATGTTTTATAATTAAATTTCCTTATTCTTTTTCCTTAACATTTTTTTTAAGAACCCTAAAAACGTGATAAATATGCTATTCAAAAATTTAGAAGATTTAGTTTCACCCCTGTACTAATTTTGATGAATATTAGTTGGATCGTTTTTTAGGTTATTGACTATACCTAGCCGTTTTGCCATATTTCCGAAAATGACAGGAGTAAAAAACGATAATATCAGGTCAAAATAAGGTTAATACAAACAATTAAATACAATAATAAAAAATAGGGTATTCCATTTAAAATTTTAAAATTCCCTAACCTGCAGGAAAAACCATAAACATGGCAACCTTGCAAATATATTTTTCATTTCTTCATGTTCAGTTACCCCTTGGCACAAACTTTGGTTCATTTATATTTGACGACTCTTTGTTTGACCTCCGAACAGTGCGGACGTGCGTAGAGGACTACAAAGTTCTTCCCGGAGTAGCGGCTAGAGGTGTCGTACGAACGTTTTTTGCCTTCGGGGATCAAGGAAAGATTCACGCTAAATTGACGGCATCTTTCTTCTGGATCTAAGCGCTGTAAGCGAAGATTCCTATAAGCTGATGGTATCCTGTTTGGTGGTGAACACGAGGTATTTCTCAAATGGCGGGAAATAGATGGGCGTGCCATGGGAACTGTCAGTAGTGAAAGTGAAGGTTATACGTAACACCAGTAGCAGATCTTGGTTTGACAGTCGACAATTTATGCATTGCATCGATTGTTAAATTTTTTGTTTTCTTTTTGGAATTTCTGGGAGCTACGAGCTCGATTATCCAGATTTTCCGCCGACGAAGCATAGTCCGGAAGGGGAGAGTGGTGGATTGGACCTGAAGAGACCAAAACCAAGAAAAAAAAATAGAAATAGAAATAGAATTTATATTTGACGGATGCTGAAATAATTCACCGTTCCGATTTTTTCTACTAACCATGTAAATTAAATTTCCCACGAGCAAACTTATTGACGCTTTTACTGTAAAGAGAATTTCAATCATAAACCAACTCTCTCCATTTGTCGTTACCCTTTAATGGCGACCCTATCAACCAGTTTTTACTTACACAATGCTGACTTCCACAAAGGAAATGTTTCCTTGGGATCTTGTTCAAAAAATGTTCTTTTAACGATTTGTAGGTCATGATTCTTGTGCCTGAATAGATGAGATGGCGGCAGAAGGCGGCGTGTATTCCCTGCCATAATTTGTGGAGCCCCTCCTCTCTCGATATCCCAATTGCCGTGCCCAGCATTCCTCGATACGGTATCTAAAAAGAAAAATACTTATATTTTTTAAATAGTTTATTAGGCCTAGGGCTGGCAACCGACACCGGTTTTTTGGTTAACCGGTTTTGGTTAACCGCGGTTTTGGCAAAAACCTGAAATAGGTTTCGAATACCGGTTAACCGGTATTTGGAAACCGGTTTTCGAATACCGGTTAACCGGTTTTCGAATATCGGTTAACCGGTTTTAAAAAGCGGTTTTCAAATACCGGTTTTTCGGATAATCGGTTTTCGAATACCGGTTTTTGGATAATCGGACCAAAATCGAAAAGCGGTTCTTCGAATATCAATTAATAGGTTTTTGGTTGATTGCGGTTTATATCTAAAAAAGAAAAACCGTTAATTTTGTAAAATCGGATATTGGTTGACAGATTATACAGGATGGTTTATTTAACCTTAGACAGGCAAATAACCAGAAAACGGCGCATTTTAGAAGAAAATGTTTTTGGTAAGAATTGTTTGAAATAAGGTGGCAAATTTAATGGTATTATTAGTTTGTGACCTTGACTAAAATTTTAAGGTCATATTCATATCAACTTTGTTTTTTCAAAAGAAAACTCCAATTTTTTTATTTAGAATCCTAATCTACATACAAAAATGAGCAACTTTCATATAAAACTTTTTAAATTCGATTTCAATTTTAAAAGATATGTAAAAAAATAAATTTTAAGAACCCATTTTTAATATACACTACTTAAAAGAATTATCGCATATGGTCGATTTCTTCCATAAGCTTCAATACAAAAATGCTTACATTAAAATGGCCATATCTCTTTTAATTATTAAGATATCAAGACAATTAAAAAAATAAAATGTTAAGAAAACGTGAAGCTATAATTTTATATTAACATTGTTTTTACTGTTAGCAATAAATCCTATGGGGTGATAAAAAAAAATTGAAAAAATGGATAATTTTTAATCGCCCTATATAATGTGCTGTTAAAAGGGAGAAATCTCATTTGTTAATAATTTATACCCTTACCCATTTCTGATATTTTATAATCACAAATTTGACTCCTCCCTTTCAACAGCACATCATACAGGGCGATTCAAAATTATCCATTATTTCATTTTTTTTATCACCCCGTAGGATTTATTACTAACAGTAAAAACAATGGTTAATATAAAGTTATAGCTTCACGTTTTCTTAACATTTATTTTTTTAATTGTCTCGATATCTTAATAATTAAAAGAGATATGGCCATTTTAATGAAGCATTTTGTATTAGCTTATGGAAGAAATCGAGCATATGCGATAATTCTTTTGAGTAAGTAGTGTAGTACAAAAATATTTATTTTTATTAAAATGTATTTTTTAACATTATTAAACATTTTTAAATATGCTGGTTGAAAATAGTCATATATAAACCAGTCGTTTAAACAAGTAAAATAAAAAATAAAAACTTATTTTAAGATGCATTTTGAAAGAAAATGTATTTAAAGACCGTTTTCGGTTTTCGGTTTTAAAAACCGATTTCGGTGTATCGGTTTTGAAAACCGTTTTCGGTTTTTCGGTTTTAAAAACGGTTTTTAATACCGGTTTTTAAATATTCGGTTAACCGGTTTTAACCGAAACCGGTTTTGTTTTTTTCCGGTTTTTGCCAACCCTAATTAGGCCTATTGTGAAATCGTAAATCCTCATTGGCTTATCCTGTAGGTTGCCTACTTCATTTTAACTAATTTTTAAAACTACTTACTTTGCCTCCATTTTTGTTTAGTTCACCCTGTATCTGTAGCCTGGTTTTAATAAGGTCCAATGGATAGGTTACTAAAAAAATTGTCCATTGGAACTTTTGTCCTAACATTATAATATGTATAAGATATTTTTTTACGATTTGTTGTTCTCTAAAATAAATTTTTAAAAATAAATGTTAAACGGTTTTATTGTATGTACTAAAACCTAAAAAAAAGTCGTAGCTACCAGATTGCACTAATCTTCTCATCAATCTGGGGAATTGATCAGACAAATAATAAAATCGTTGGGCACTTTTTTTATCTTTGGACAAACCACGAAGGCTAAAAGCCTAAATACTAACGTACCGTGTGTGTCTTAAGCGAGGTAAGAGGGAGTTTGTTGACACGGGACTTAAATACTTGAAGATTTGGGGGGAAGGAAAGACCTCCGCTGGCAGTAGGTTCCACTGTCTAGAAACTCTAGGGATAAAAGAACGAACGAAATGGGAAGTTCGGGGCCTGTCCAATTGAACCGTATAGGGATGCATACGTGCGGCACCACGAGTTTCCCTGTTGGGAGCTGCAAGAGGAGGGACTATACTGGATAATTCGTCGAAGCAGAAGCCGTAAAAGTATCTATAGAAGATTGATAGATCTACCACAGCTCGACGATGGGCAAGAGAAGGAAGTCTTTGAGTAAGTAAAGGATCATTAATAAGACGAACAGCCCTTCTTTGAATGGCATCAAGAATGCTGAGGGTTGTAGGGAATGCCATTCTCCAGACATGAGAACAATATTCCAGAGAGGGTCGAATTTGGGACACATACAAAGTGTATAAATTGGAAGGAGAAAAATACTTTTGGCTCGGAAAAGAAATCCAAGCTTTTTTGAATCCGCAGTGGCTATAGATACAATGTGTTTATGCCAGTTAAGGTTATTCTCAAATGTGACGTCCACAAGGTTAAATGTGTCCCCGCTCTGCTTAAAAATGTATTATCATATTTATTAGGCACAACCAGGGCCGGATTTGAGGAGCCACAAATTAGGGGCCTTCCCATCAAATTAACGAATTTAATTTATGGGTATCAACAATGTAATAGTTTTTTGTTTCTATTTCTTTTTTTTTTGGTACAAATTTCTATTAATTTTCAGAGGGCCTCCACAGGCTCATTACCCCAGGGCCTCCAGACCTTTTAACCCGGACCTGCGCCCAACGATTTTATTATTTGTCCGATTAATACCCCAAATTGATAAGATTCGTGCGATCTGGTAGCTAGGACTTCCGACTTATTTTTTAACACGCTTTTATTAACTTGGGTTGTAACTATATATCTATCTATGTAACGGAATCTTTGAGCCTAATTTTTACCAAGTTCCAGCGATTCAATTTCTTTGAAACTTTGCACAAGTATCAAGGACCGATGACAATGCAATAATTTAAAAACAGTATCCCGTTATCCTGATTATCACCGCCAGGATAAATAAATTCCTTTTTTTAATTATGGCGAATGCGCAAGGGCAATTGATGCATAACTTGCTGGGTTTTTAATTTGCTATGTGTCTCTTGACAAAATGGCGAAGGAATTTTTTAGTGAATAAACTGGAGCATATATTTTTAAAAACTAATTGATATATCGAACTAAAAAATGAAAAATAAATAATAGTTTTAAAAACTAAAAAAACACGCTTTTATATGCAACCGAACTAAAAATTAGAAAATAATTTTTCATTACAAAGAGTTTGTCACTTCAGAATAAAAGCGTGAGGTGCTTAATATATTAAATGTTATAATTATTCTATTTGCAAAAATCTATGAGGGAAAAGTTATGAAAAAAGTTATGAAAATAGTAAAATGCACCCTACGCTTTTTACTCTGAAGTGACAAACTCTTTGTAATTAAAAATTATTTTCTAATTTTTAGTTCGGTTGCATATAAAAGCGTGTTTTTAGTTTTTTTAAACTATTATTTATTAGCTTTTAGTTTTGTTGTTAGTAGACACTTCTTATTCTATTGAGTTTACTTAATGCCTCACAATACCTAACCAACGATTTTATATTGATGTAGTTGTGGAAAATATGTAATTCGCCATTTTGTGGCGGCGGCCATCTTGGATTTAAATGTTTTCATAGTAAGCCCTATTCTACCAATCAAGCCCTTTCATTTGATACCTATATTGAGGTTGTAGTGAAGTAATATGTAATCCGCCATTTTGTATCGGCGGCCATCTTGGATTTACAATCATACAAAATATATTATTATATTGTATCAACAAGATTACGATTAGAGGAACACAAACAAATAATAAGAAATAAAAGGTCAACTTAAGTAAAACCGTTAAAAAAAAAAGAAAATTTATCCACTGTAATCAAACAATGCATGTATGACCCTCTGGAGCTTCTTATAAATCCCTCTTTTAGTTATTCGACGATCTGTAACTCTTTTGTTAGTATCACCACGGCTTCTGCTATGAGAAATAGGCCAGTATAACTCTTCCTCTTTTAGCTTTACTTAAACCAACACGTTATGCATCGCTATACAGTCCAACTAGAAGACCCCGAACTTTTCACTTTTTGTTCCTTCATCTCTAAAAACTGTAGAACTTACTACTCGCAGAGAAGGTATTCCCTTCTTGTCCAAATCTCCAAAACTTCAATTTTCCTCACCTAAGGTACATTAGTATTTGAGTGCTAGTTTCATGACATTCGGTACATAATAATTATTGTTTTTACTTCAAATGTCGTTTTTAGTTTGTAATAATAAAAATATTGATTTAGTTTCCATAAAAATAGCAAATTTCTGGAAAATGCTCGGTCACTCCCTATTAATAGGATTCCACTGTCCATATAAAATTGATTCATACTGATAATAAGCAGGTATCACGCAACCACGTATTTTACCGATAATATCTCCTTAGTTTATATTTTTAACACGCTTTTATTAGCTTCACTTTCCTAATAACACATGATGTTTAGAAAACCTACGTTTTAGGTTAGGTTGTCTTCCCGTGGCGCAGTGGACAGAGCTTTGAACTTTGAAGCCAGAAGTCGCCGGTTCGATTCTCAGCGGGGAGACATATTTAGGATAGTTGTTATTACGTCCGTGGTGGCACTACCGCGGTGTTTAAAAGTGCTGTGAAATACATAACTGCATTTTTCAGTGCTTGGACAACGTTGACGGAACAGGGGGAACGAGGGGTTAAACATCTAATAACCTGACACCCACGGTACTCTGGTATTTATGCATAGGCCTTTGTGGGATGTCAAAATGATTTAAAAAACTTTAGGTCCGAACGTTCAAGACTAAAAAAGCGTTTACAAAACGTTTTATTTAAACTCATATAACATTTTTTGCCGGCAAGGCATTGGCAAAAAGGTATCAAAAAGACATCAAAATGGGCAATTGGCCGTTATTAGGCCACGTGTTGCAGAAAATGTGATGGCATTCATCATTAATAAGTTATGATGAAAAAAATGCGTTTATAGGATGATGGCATCCATCATTAATAAGTTATGCCACAAAAATGCGTTTAGGATGATGGCATCCATCGTTAATAAGTTATGCTGAAAAAATGCATTTAGGATGATGGCATCCATCATTAAAAGGTTTTGACAAAAATATGACTTTTAGATGATGGCATTTACATTATTTTTTCCTAATGACAATAAAATACATTTTTACCGTCCAGGGAACTAAAATGTGCATAGATAATGCACATGTATAATGTGTGTTTATGTACAGGGTGTCCTATATAAATTAAGTACTATAATTTTGAAAAACCATAAGAGATACAAGAAAAAGTAAAATCAGAAGTTGTTCAGTGAAATGTATTTTTAGTATTTTTATTGTATCTCTTATGGTTTTTCCAAAATTATAATATTTAATTTTATATGGGACATCCTATACATAAACACACATTATGCATGTGCATTATTTATGCACATTTTAGTTCCCTGGACGGTAAAAATGTATTTTATTGTCATTAGGAAAAAATGTAATGCCATCATCTAAAAGGCATATTTTTACCAAAACCTTTTTAATGATGGATGCCATCATCCTAAATGCATTTTTTTCAGTAATACTTATTAATGATTGATGCCATCACATTTTCTGCAACACGTGGCCCAATCAACGGTCAATTGCCCATTTTGATGTCTTTTTGATACATTTTTGCCAATGCCTTGCCGGCAAAAATGTTATATGGGAACGTATTAAAAACGTTTCTTTAGAACCAACATAAAACGTTTATATTGATCGTATTAATAATAAAACGAAATTAATAAAAAAAAGGCTCAAATAATTATTTTTACTCATTAAAAAATTCTTTGTTTGTACTTTTAACGATAAGTATAACCTTTTATCTCATAACTCTAAATTTGTTCTTTAGAAGAAAAATCGGGAAGCATAACTAGTTAGAAACGTTTAGATAATAAAAAAAATGTTTGATCACAGTATAAACTACATTTAAACATGATAAATATACACTACTGGACCAAAAAAACGGACATACAAAATATTGTTCCAATTCAATCATGAACTCAAGATCGTTTGACTAGGTAAGGTTGCCTCGTAAGCCTTGCAACATGGCGGACCATACGTCACATATGTATTTTGCTCGTTATTTAATGAAGTTTTTAACAGTGTAGTTTCTGTTTTTGTCAATATTAAAGAAATACTTTAAAATACTGTTAATTCCAGTTGTTACCGTAATTTCTTTATTTCCTATTAATAAATTATTTAACAATGATTATTCTAGCTGATTTTTAAATATTGTATATCGCGCTCTTTCGCCCTCATAGCATTAATCCGTCTAGACATCCTTGTTTGCTATGTTGTATGACAATAAGGAACCAGCAGTGCGGTACATATGTGACGTAATGAGGCAACCTTACCTAGTTAAACGATCTTGGTATGAACTAGAATATATTGGGCGAAATAAATTTGCCCTAACTGAACCGGTGTTAAAAATTATGGTTTGTTATGGACCGTACTTACGAAATTCGGCATTAAACGTAGCCACAACCGAAACTACGTAGACGCACCATAGCGAGTCGACGAATTTCGGTAGTGGGGGCACTTCTGGCTTGGCGGGGGCACGGGAGGCATGGTAAGCCACTGTTACAAGCCCTGAAAAGAAAACGCCTTCTTTATATATCGAAGTAGTAGCAAATAAACCTACATATGTAATAACGCTATTTCTTAAATGCTAATCATTTATTAATATCCATAAAAACCTTGATTTAGTTATCTTTATTCTCAATATTACAAATTTACTACCATATCGATGGGTTTTTGACAAAACATCGTAAGCGACATTCGACAAATTTTACAGAAACCGATTTTTTTTCTCATTGTGTTATTTTTAAAACAATGTTGAAAATTTGTTTGTGGGTACAAGGTGTTTCCTCAAATTTTGACAGTTTCTAGCGACCTTATTATTCCAGATAGAGAAAAAAAAATTAGATAAAAATTGTAGGGTATCATGCAGATGTGTCTAGCTTTAGTGCTTGAAGGAACGAACTATTTAAAAATCTACCTATATGTCATCTTTGGTCAGAAAATATGATTACCTAGAAAGACTTAAAACAAATAGGTCGAGTTATTTTTTTAACTTTTCCACATTTTTTCCTCTTCTTATTTAAAAAAACTAATGATGTTGCCAGTTGCCTAATAATTTGCACACTTATTTATTGATTTATCACAAAGTATATTTTCAAAACTCTTTTATTGCCTTAAATTAAATGTAATGAAGAATTATAAAAGTATTTATATAACCTTCAAGTAACAAGGAATAATATTCGCAAAACACTGAAAAAAATATTTAAATACATATTCTTATTTGTGTGTGCTAAAATAAAACAATGAAGTGGATATTTACATACGTATAAATACGTACAAGGTGGCAGATAATGCATCTTTGTTTTGACATTGGTTGTTTTTTGCAAAAACAACCAATGTCATTCCTAACATAGTGCCAAAAGTAGGAGAGCCCACGATGCTAAATGGAGATTTACTTGAGCATCATAGAGATCTATTGGGTTGCAAAGCTTAGATGATAAGAAGAATAAAATGATATATAATGTATACCTTTTCATCGGTGGGGGAGGCGACTATAGATTTTTAAATATGTCAAAAAAATTCTGTTATTATTCGAGCTTGTGGAAATCGTTCATATCGTCTCAGATTATATATTTTTCGGTATCGTAAAATTACTTCCTTGAAAAAAATAGAAAGGGCGTTTTTTTATTTTACCACTTTGTAGTCCTCCACTTTATTTACGTCACTCTCAAATTGTCGTATAAGTTGAATTAGCAAAGTTTAGCATGTAATTAACTTACCCTATCTTAATCCGACACGCTCGAAAATTTCTAACTCATATTTGGTGGAGGTACTTAACCGGGTACAAGATATCCTCTGGTAAATTATTATGCCGCGCTGTAGTAGATCCCGAAATCCCCTCTTGGGCTCCCCTACCACAATGTCAAGTTTTTTTCCTAATTTACAAATAAAAACTTATGCCTATAGAACCTATCTATCTATCTCTTAATGCGCAAAATACAGCTATATTTATGAACATATTACTAAAAATATATATGGAATTAGCCATATAGGTTTAATAAAGTTTTTTTTTTATATCCTGAACATATTTAACATTGGCTGTATTGGAAAAAAAACCCTTTATTTTATACAGGGTGATTCAAAAATCGATCACGAAACTTAAGGGGGTGATTCTATTTGACATAATAAGGGTAGAGCTTTATATATATATATTTTTTTCAAAATGTTATTCGTTTTCGAGTTACAAGCCGTCAAAGTTCAATTATTAGGTTTTTTCGCCATATTGCATTTATTTTTTAACCAATTCAGTTGATATTTGGCACACAAATCAAGCTTTGCAGATTCTAAAATTTTAAGACAAAAGTGCTTTTTTCAAATACCGCCAGAGGGCACTTTACCTAAAAACTTAAAATTTTATTTACATAATAACTGTTTTATTTTGACAAATATCGCAAAGCTGAGAGCGCCATTTAATAGATAATCAAAAACTTAAAGATAAGGTACTCTTTATTAAAGTCGATAAACCTCACCGTTTAGGCACCAAAAGATATCAAAGTTTTTATCAATTTCAATCAAATTACCTACATATATACAGGGTGTCCAGTAACTCAACCGACAAACCTAACCAAACTTTTTTTTATTTTTAACACCCCGTAGTTCAAAAACTAAGACGTTTAGGACATATGTTTATATGTAATTTTTTTCTTATTTTTTGTTGTAGAATGGCCCTCTGGCGGTATTTAAAAAAAGTACTTTTGTCTTAAAATTTTAGAATCTGCAAAGCTCGATTTGTGTGCCAAATATCAACCGAATTGGTTAAAAAATAAATGCAACATGGCGAAAAAACCAAAATAAAAACTGAACTTTGACAGCTTGTAACTCAAAAACGAATGACATTTTGAAAAAAAATTATATGAAGCTTTACCCTTATTTTGTCAAGTAGAATCACCCCTTAAGTTTCGTGGATCGATTTTTGAATCACCCTGTATAGCTTCCTTTTTACGCCATGGCTACATCCATAGCACAATGTTTAAACCAAGGTTAGTTTATATTTATAAGGTTGCGACATATCCTCAACTTTAGGCGGTTCGAGGTCGGGGACGCAAGGAAGGGCACTCCACGGAGAAAAGTTGGCAAGACTGGGTAAAATCAAAGCTGATGATCAATCCAGTGGCGTCTAGAATTTGCGCATGTCATTTTGTATTGTTTTGGAAGTGATATTTGTTGAAAGATGTAATTCCAAATGTTTTTCATTTAAAGTAAAAGAATTTACAACTTAATAATAAGGAAAACTGTTGTGTAAACGGTTGTTCTACTAATACAATAAACTGTATATCACCGGCACTGAAACTACATGGCTGAAAATGGGAGATGTGACATCATAACACATCAAAGCAATATGGCCGAATGTCGTGACCCTATATAGACCGACTTTGGTTTAAACTTATGTTTTTGTTTATTTTTTATAAAATATAAAATAACAAGCTAATATTAGAGTGTAAACTTTGAAAAGAGCCCCCTCATATGGCACATTTAATAATTTATTTACTGAAAATTGATAGAGCAGAATACTGTTTTAACTTTTATTATGAATTTTATTATAGCTATAAATAAAGAAAGACAAACACATACTTATAAATGTTTTTTAATTTTAACTTTTTTTTCCATTTAAAAAAGAGTTTAGGTATTAAATACTTAAATAAATAAAAAGCATAATTACTAAAAGTCAACTTTTACTTCCTTACGTTCGCAAATTATTTAACCAAATATTTTATATCTAAACCATCACACATTTTATTTTAGAAATTGTCTTTTTTGACTAACTCTTGTTCCTTAATATACAGAGTTATTTCTAAGTTGGGTAATTTTCTAGAAAACCTGCGGCAACTCCACCAACAAAATTTGTTATATGGGAGTTTGGGGCGCTGATCACGAATCTGAAATATTTTTTGGCGGAACGTTTTGTTCTTGAGATACTTATTATCAGACTTGAAATTTAAACTCAATCCTATTTATACAAAATATCTCCCTTCTTTTGGCACACAATTCTTGATTTAAAGCTAAAGTGTCACAAAATATTTGATTTTCACCTTTTAAAACCTCGTTTTTCTACGTTTTTTATATTATTTTTGCATTAAATTGCGTGGCTTTTCTTTGATAATGCGGCAACCATACATACACATAGGGCTTCATGGCACACTGGGATTGAAATGATTCAAAGTATGGAGCTATGCAATTTAATGCAAAAATAATGTAAAATACGTAAAAACAGGGTTTTAAAAGGTGAAAATCAAATATTGTGTGCCACTTTAGCTTTAAATTAAGAATTGTGTGCAAAAAGAAGGTGAAATATTGTAAAAATAGGACTAATTTAAATTTCGAGTCTGATGATGAATATCTCAAGAACGAAACGTTTCCGCCAAAAAATACTTTCAGATTCGTGATCAGCGCCTCAAAAACCTCCGTATACCAAATTTCGTCAAAATCGGAGTTGCCGCAGGTTTCTAGAAAATTACCTTAATTCTTGCAGCACAGCCATTATATTGCAACAAAAAGCATGAGCCTCCTTATTTTTAAGAGACAATTATCATCATAACTATGCATTTATTATTTAATTTTAGAAAATTGTATGTACTTACTTTTTTGTAGAAATAATACTTAAAACAGTATAAATTCCTTTTCAATTTTTTAGTGTGCCAAATTCATTATAACTAACTATTAATTTTCAATAATTTCTATTAAATTAATTTGCAAACTGTCATAATTCTAAAACTAGTGAAACATGAACTAAAAAGAAAATAATGACGAAATCAAAGGTAACTTGACCGTTTGGTTCAGTTGATATCGGGTTTGCTATTACATTGCATATTGCACAAATTGATATTTAAGTTTATCGTAGTCGGCATTAAAACAAAACACTAATTCAAAGTGTGAGAAAAACCTTTGAAGTGTTTAAAAAAGTTACATTTTTAACATTTTATGTAGTGTACTAGAATGAAGTACTTTAACCTTTATGTTAACGATTAAAAAAACAGCATTTTTTAACGGTCGCGGAAAAAAATTATTGTACATCTTAACATGTCAATTATAAAAGGAACAGTTTATAAATGTAAATTCGGTGCTCTTTGATAAGAAAAAAATCACAAAATGTTTAAAGCAAATAAATCGGCATGTTTGTCTCTTCGCGGCCGCCTTTGCTATATTCTTTATGATATGCCGGTTGATGCAGCCGGTCATCGCACTATGGGATAAAAATTAATTTTTTGGTCAAAATTCTGAAACTTACCAATCTGACTTAAAAATGGGGTGCTTCTTACTGGAAAAATATTATAAATTATTACAAATGCTTTTTGGAAACCTAAAACTTATTATATGTTATAAATTTACACCCCCCTTAACATTATTATTTTTTATTGTACAAAATAAACTAAAATGTCAGCCTCTTTTGGTTAATTCGGTAGTATTCTAATCAGTAATCCGATGATTATTATCTCATATGATATACAGGGTAACGACAATAGGTATGATTTTTTAAATGGAATACCCTGAATATTATATCACCACCAAAAAAATCTTTCAAAATGCTTTAAAAAAATACTACATTTGATGTGTCTATCTCAATTAGTTTCGGAAACATAACCATCCAAATCTGAAAAATAATTTTAAATTATTCTTAGTAGCGTAATAGAGATACAGCTTCCCAACTTTTTTATTTTTTAACGTATAAAATAAATAAAAACACTGTTTTTTTGGGTAGATTCTGTAGAATCCATATCTTTCATCAGAATGCTTTTATCTTTTAGGATATACAGTGTAGGACAAAACATATTAAATTTTAAAATGGAAAACCTTGTAAATTATAAAAATATCTTGTATCTGTCCTTACACTCAGAAGTAGCAAAAGTAGGAAGGCAATTGTAAGTACAATAACTGATAAAGAAAGAGGTAAAAAAATATTTGACAAAGTAGCGAGACTTCGCGAGGCTGCATCGGAAACACAACAATAGCTCTTATTATTTAAACTCTTTTACTTTTTTTAGTAAACAAGGCTAATATTAAACTAAGTAGATTAAATGTTGTATATTAATGTTTACTTAAAATACATTTTTAAGTTTCTTATTACCCCAATAGAAGTCGTCATATCCTTTTATAATTTTGCGTACATGTAGTTTGGAGTATCTACTTTGAAATACACAGCATGAGCCATTAAAATTTCAAAGTTGCTTTTTGGCCAAAATAATGGATTTCTATCCCATAGCGTATCGACGCGTCGCTGTAGAGGATAGCGGCCTTTTTATGTTTTTTTGTATTATTTTCAAAGGGTACCGAATTTGTGCTTTTAAAATGTTCTTACTATACCAATATAGGTAATTACATAATAGGTATAATAAGCACATGTTCAATCGGAATGCCACACAGATGTGTGTACATTTGATATCTTTACAAACAGATATTTAAAATCAAAATACGACGACCTTTGCCCTAAGCAAATACCAACAAAGATTAAGGCACAACGATAAGTAATTCTATACCCTGAGACCTTTCAAAACATGAACCATTTTAGTAGATATTCAATGTTAGTAAGGTCATTAATAAGATTCCTCTAAAATTTCCAAAAACCTATTAATGGATTTTTAGGTCAGGCCATTTAAAACTCATTTGCATTCTTCAATAAACTATAGTGCGTTCGCAGAAAAAAGCATCAACAAATTAAATTCATATTGTGTTACGAAATTGTTCCAGAATTACTTCTAAGGTCAAAATTTAAATTTGAACTTAAAATGAATGAAACTACTAAAAATATATCAAGTTAAAAGAAAATAACAATTTTCATAAAAAATCTTCACCACTTTTTGTCAAACAGCCTATATAGGCCCATTTGCTTTGTTTTTGATTTTCACTTTCACAACTTGACAACATCGCATTATACGGCACGGACCATTCCGGGTAAAGTTCACCAGGTTTTACTTAAAAATTCTAGATTTATACATTTTTTTTATTAAAAAAATTGTTTAACACTGACCATCTGATCTACAAAAATGGAAATTGGACTTTGCGGCGCAATGTATTCACAATGTTTGGAAATAAACATATCCCTTTGCTCCGGAGATATATAATTTCTAAGGTATTTCAATTGGTTAGTTAAAATATGATTTGTTTGAATTCAGTTTGCGACTGCGTGACGTCATTGTTAATAGAAACGCATCAATTTTAGGCGTTCAACCAATTATAACCGCGGTAATAATTGGTGATAACTTTGACGTATAATACATTGTTTAAACGTCAACATAACCGATTGGTAAATACCGTTTTTAAATTGGTTCTTTGCCTAAACCTTGATAATAACGGGATAAATCACAGCCTTTTTTAACTTATGAGCCGTGAAGTAAGAAAGGCAACCTTGTAAACAACACTGTACAGTAGAAATATTGAAATGAGTTCCTAATAGATTACATGCTAAATATAATTATTTTTCAAGTGTTTTAAACAAAATATAGGTATTAATTTTTTAGGATGTTTTAGACAACATATAGGTATAATTTTAAATACTATAGTTGCCCTAAAAAGCAATAATGTGTCTGAAGACTTATCAGGAACTTTTCTTCCTTATAGAAATTTGTTGGTAAGGATTTAAAAATTTTAAGTTGTTAGGTTTTTCTACCACTCTTTATGCATTTTTTGCGAACAGACCAATGTAGCTTTTTAAATTTAACTAAACATTTATTATTTAGTAATATTTGCAATACTTAAAATGAATTAAAAGCATGTGTGTTTGGTTGTAAATATAAAAGCTTAATTTGTGTTACATAAGATGCACTTTAAAATAACAAACGCTTTAAATAAGGTTTTCCCCTATAGTTACCCTAAAAGCGCCTTAAGTAAATAACTTTCAGAATATCTATATGAATAATATTTTTTGCTGTACTTACCACTATATTTATGCGCTTTAGTTGATATAGTCCTTGGGCTATTGCTTGGAGTAATAATTGTTTTTGATGCACTTTACTCACTATTAATATCAAAATAAACCATTTTTTTTTTTAAACACACTTAATTAATTACTTGCCCGTTAAATATATTTGTTCATTTACCGTATAGGTACTATACTTTTACTTTTGTATTATTACTGGTATTGTGGTTTAACTTACCGGTTTTAACCAGGACATTGGTCCATAAGACCAATCCAATCGAAAGTGCCTTTTATGTGGTGCACATTACAGAATCACCGCCATAAAAAATAACACGTAAAATAAAATTTAGTTTTTAATTGTCTTCCTTTAATATATTGTTTATAGTTTACTAAATAAGACATACTGTTTGCATCTCTTTAATTTCTTTATTATTTTACGATATTCTTTAAAAAATCATAAAAGTAAAAATTATCTCTACTAAAACAAAATCTTCCTACGCCAATAGGGAGTTACTGCTTCCGTTAAAATTATTTAGCGCTCAGTTTTTTAATATTTTGATTTATTAGCCTGCTTTATTTAAATCATCATAATAAAAGAATACATTTCCATCATTTATTTTTGTTTAATAATATATTTTAGCTTCTTGATGCAAAAATGATTTATTATTTTCGGAAAGAACTTTGGTCTTTACCGTTTCTCGATCAATTTATTTGTAGTGTAAGTACTCTCTACTGGAGTCGGCGCATTCGGAAGTGATCGTGCGTCAACCATGTGTCAGCCGATGTAGATTCGGGAGCTTTCGTCAAAACAATCATATTTTCAAAAGAAGACTGTGCCAGTGTTAAATTTCAACAACAGAAACTCAAAAATAAGCTAAAAATCGCAAAAATAGTGCTAAAATACTGTGGAAATTGTGGTGAACTTAAAAACGCAATGGTTTTGAGAAAAAACATTGTGATATAACGTAGAAAAAACTCTAAATTCCTCAGGATCATCTTTTGTTTTTCACCTGATTTTTGACGTTTCGCTGCGAGTGAATCACTTTGCTCGAGGCGACGATATTTTTCTATAATTTAAGTGATAAAAACAAGTATAATAAGGTTTTTTCCCCGAAAAAAAACAATTAAGTAATTGTTAAACAAAATGGAGGCTGCGGCCAAGCATGAATTTAACGCTACAGCTGACGATGAACTCAGTTTTAGGAAAGGACAAGTGCTCAAGGTAGGCCTTTTTTTATGTTTTTTTTTTCTTTTATTTTTCATTTGACATTGACTTTTTATTGTTTTGTTTCTTGGTTTATAATCGTAGTTGGCTGGCACCGTTTGTTTAGATAGAAAAATATCTATTTCTGATACCTCATGCAATATGGATTGGGTCATTAAATATAAATATAAAAGTCTGACTCTTTAAACTCATGAATCTGTATTGTATTATTTTTAGTATTAAATCAAGGAAGGGAAAATTGTTTTATTTTAAATATCTGCTTCTATTTTATGCCTTGATATTGTTATCTTGATACAAAAATGGTTTTTATCTTGGTCATTAGGTAGAGGGTCTGTTTGTTTACAGTCTTTAATTTCACAAGGGGATAAATACTTGCTTATCTGTGACTTTAATGACTGATCTAGTTAAATACAGTAGTAGATATATTGAAGAATTTAAAAGGTAATAGTTCGATATAGCGGTTTTCGCTATTATAAGAGATTTTTGAAAAATTCTTATTCAGGGCGTTTCTATAGGTCGATTATGACACAAATCTGTGTGCGCGTTTTCCAAAATCCATTTCTATAATTTATTATTAATAAAAACATATTTACGGGACGGTGGAGTGAACAGGGGTGCTGGGTGGGGACAAAACAGTATAAATCCTACATTAAACGCCCAAAAACAGTAATTCACAGTAAACACCGCACTTTCTGTTTACCAAAATGTAAAAAATTGTTTAAAAAAATAAAAATAAATAATAGTACAACAATCCGGCCATGGCTGTCACTGCATAAAAAAGAAGAGTTTGCAATAGAACTGTAAATGTCTTGCGATGTTGCCAAATAAAGTGAGAAAGTGTCAATAGCTTAAAAAAAGGAAGATACAGGACAAAATTCATATGAAAAATTAAGTTATTCCTTCTTCCTATTATAATTTCTAGAGAAAAAAGTAAAATGCCTAAACATAAAGAAACTACAAAAAATACCATTGTTTCTCATGGAAATGGTGGATAATCCCTGAAATAGGCTTGGTGTTAATTCTTCATAAGAAGTTTGGCAACGCTGCTTCTATCAAGACCGTCATTTTCATAATGACAAACTTATGTTATCAGCTGACCAAAATAAATTTTCCTTCTGTAATTAATGGCGGACGAGATATCTCATATGTGTGGGATAGTTTTTGAAAAATTTAATACTTTTCAAAATTAATTTACATTTTCATGTGCCCCGAGTGCAGTATATTAATGTTTTCTTGTGTTTGACGTTGGATTTATACTGTTTTGTCCCCACCCAGCACCCCTGTTCACTCCACCGTCCCGTAAATATGTTTTTATTAATAATAAATTATAGAAATGGATTTTGAAAAACGCGCACATAGATTTGTGCCATAATCTACCTATAGAAATGCCCTGAAAAAGAAATTTTCGAAAATCTCTTATAATAGCGAAAACCGCTATATCGAACTATTACCCGTAAATTCTTGGATATTTATATTTAAACTGCAGACAGTCATCAATTTTAGGCGTTCAACCAATTATAACCGCGGTAATAATTGGTGACAACTTTGCCGTATAATACATTGTTTAAACGTCAACATACCCGATTGGTAAATACCGTTTTAGAATTGGTTCTTCGCCTAAAATTGATGATATAAAATCCGACTTTTTACGTTTTGCTTCATTGTAGAATTTTTATTGGAATCCATGATGACAACCACCAAAACACAGCATAAATTGTAGACTATTTATTTTTTTGTATTTATTATAGCATTTATTCAATAAATAATAAAAAATACAATTTTAACTGCAACAACAGCAAGCAAAAACTTAACTAGGAAATTTCATTTTGCATTAAGATAGTTTAATATTATTCCAATGAGGGCACTAACCATGTTGCCAAGTCACTTAGTTTTGGTTAGTTCTGGTTAGTTTTAAAAGTTAATACGCGCATTTAGTGCTGACGTCACGACGCAGGCAAGGAATCCAAACAATAGATTTTATTATGGGAAATCGTGCTTAAAGCTAAAATAAAGCGGTTTATGTGAGTTGTTTGTATGTTTTAAAGTGTTTGTGACTAGTTTAGGTTATTTGTGACACTGTGACTCTAAATTTTTATGATTATTTGTGATATTTATTCACCTAACCTAACTATGTAAACAAAAGTATAATTTTTACGAACTTCAATTGATAATATTAATGCTGAAAGGTTCCTCATAATCCATTTTGATAAAACTAAGATAAAATATCTTAAATAGTGCCACTTACGAAACAAAAATGAAAAATAAAGTATATTTTTCATAGAAACCTTTGTTTATTTTAAGGAGAGGAGAGGGGCACAGAGGTGTTTGTTTGGATTCCATACAAAGCAGTGTGAAAAAAGCTTATGAGAAAGTATTATGATGATAGTATAATCTGTTGGTTTTTGGTCCTGCTAATCAATATGATTAGGCAGAGCCAAAATTATTGCTTTTAAGCATGCGATTGTTAGCACAGCTAAGCAGCAAGACTGCCTCTGATCAGTGTTGCCAAAACGTTTTAAAATTTTTCGTTAAAATCGGGTACAGAAAATCGTGAGAATTCGTGATGTCGTGTGTACGTATACCTATGGGTTAAAAATTAAAAAACAAAATCACAAACAAGATATTTATTAACAACTTATTTTACATGCATAAATATAAAATATTGAACACACAAACATAACATATTGAAAATAAAAAACCAAACACATCTATTCTAAAACTCAAAAAGAACAAATATTTTTTCTGCTTAAGTTTAATCAGAATCGGAATCTATAGGAATAGTAGGATCATCACCATCTTTCTTATTATATGTTTCTTTGGTTCCTAGCTTTTTTACTAAAGTGGTGTCAATTTTAAAGTCATAACAACTATTCTCTCCCATCAAACGTTTTGTGTGCAAAATTCCTTCAATAGTATCAATTTTTAACCTATTTCGAAATTGTGTTTTTGTTAAATTTATTTGAGAGAATATTCTCTCAACGGCAGCGCTTGAATGGGGTAAACATAATACATTAAAAACAAATTTAACCAAATTTGGGAATTTTAAGGAATCATCCCCTATTTTTACAAGGGCAATTTTTTTCCAAAACAATTCTATGTCACTGCTAATATCATCGAGTGGAACATTTAAAGCATTCTCCATTCATTATCTAGATCTTGATAATTTTCTTCGTGAACCAATTGCGGAAATCTTAATGCCACATCAGAAATTAATGATTTTTTTTAGTTTTTATTACATCAGGATCAAAAAATTGTAGCTTTTCAAAAACTGAATTTTTAGAGGAAATCTAGATGTAATTTGTTTAACACTTTCAATATAGAAATCCAAACACTTAATTTTAACGCTATTCAAAATATTTTTATCGATCTGGCTATTATTTACTGATGCTCCAAAATATGCATCATCAATATTTAAAAAATTTCTGGGATTTGCAAAATCAATTTGATATATGTCATTCTGTAACACATTCGGTTTTATATAACATCCTAAGAGAGTTTTTAAAGTAGAGGTTACCTCAAGGTATATTTTATGGACTTGGGGTTTTTCACTTTGCATTAATTTGTTGAGAGTATTGAAAAACGGTAACACGTAAGCTAAAAAATCTAAGTATAATTTAACGTCTGGTTTGCGCAATTTTTCTAAAATACTATCAGCCTGCATAACGCCTTCATAACTTTGGTCGGTAAAATAAAGTGTTAGAGCTCTATACTGAGATATAAGCCTTTTAACTACCATTTCCATAGAAAGCCATCTGGTTTGGGACGGATGTAAAATTTTATGTGGAGACACATTGGCAAAGTCTTGAAATTCCTTGTATTTGTCCAACCTTCTTGGGCTATTTGAAAAAAGTTATACACCTAAAAAATAAAAAAATATATATATTAAATGCAAAAGAGCACAAAAACTTTGCATACATCTCTTGCTAATTGCTCAACTTTAGAAGGTATTTTCTCACAAGCGTATGACGCACAGAGGTGGAAGCTGTGGCATATGCAGTTTACCAGAAATAAATTGGGACATTTTTCTTTTAATCTGCTGGCTACCGAGTTATGAAGACCCATCATGTTGTTGGCCCCATCCGCTGCAAAGCCAATTAGATTTCCATATGGTATATCATATTTTTCAAAAAAATTATCAATTAAATTAAATAAAGCTGCTCCTGTTGCTTCTTGGACAGGGAGTAGTGCCAAAAAACAATCCTTAATACTATGCTCAACAATTACTCTGGCAACAAGACATAAATGTTTAGAGCAACTTCTATCTGTTGATTCATCCGCCATCAAACTAAATTTATTGTGCTTTAACAAATCTAGTAATTGCAAACGGCCCTCATTTCCTGATACATTTTTAATAATATTGGTTATCTGTGTTCGACCACACTTAAGTGATTTTGCTACATTTGAGTCAGAGCAAATACTTTGAATTAATAAGGGCAAGTGATCCATTAATGTCATAGGAAGGTTATGTTCTGTTAAAAAACAGGCTAGACGCAAAATGCCTTCCTTCGCTTGATATGGTACATTTGTTTTATTTTTTTCAAAAAACTTAGTACGGTTGGTTGCATTTGAACAGCCGATTCTGAATTTGCATGTTTTATAGTATTTTCATGTTTCTTTAATTCACCCTTTCCTCTAGATACAAAAATATCACATCCGCATAATTTACACCTAAAATATTATAAAATATACTCGTATATAAAAAAAAATGCGATAATAGTGTATAAACTTTACCAAGCATAAACAGGACCTTTTTGCTGCATGTGACCCATTTCCATTCCTTTTCCCAGTCAGTTTTGTATTTCTGCTGGTAGACAATTTTTTCTTTTTATTAGGGGGCGATTCATGACCTGATTCTTCAGTTTCTGACATTATTTTACTACATAAAATAAGAATTTAAATACACAATAAACTCACAAAAATCAATGCAAGAACAACCTTATATAATCCCATAAACATACTTACATAATAAAAAGAAACTGAACTGAAATAAGCTTTACCAAAACACGTTGACACCAATCAAAGGTGCCGACGCGGAGTGGTCTTGCCCTCCTAGTTCTATATGCCCTGACGCCACGACGCCACATCGGCCGCACGGCGCTACGAGCTATGCGACGAAAACAAAAAGCGCATCGAATGCGGGACTTCCCCGGTAAATACCAATGATCTGAAAAATAAAGCGGATAGCTAATAGAAAATGTTCCCCATATATTTTCAATAGACCTGCGCACTGAATTTTGACCCCACACTGGGAGAGTTGCTGTACACCTTTGCACATGCGCAGTTCTCATAAAAGTTAGTGTTTTTCAATTAAAATCCAATATAGTTGTTGGCAACATTGACAAAATTTGCAGTATTTTAATAAATATAGTGGTTGGAACACTGAAAATGTTTACCTACATAGTAACAGGGCCACACTCATGATAATTTGGGATTTTCCGATTGTAAACGCCAGGTAAAATTGACGCCGTCAATACGCTTAAAAACCAACCTCTCATCTACGGTCGATCGTTATTAGTCATTTGGTATTCTCGCTAAGCACAAATGAAAGGACATTTGTGCTTAGCGAGTCTTCGTGTTTTTCAGTGAGTGTTTTTAACTTTTTGTTTATTTTAGTTTTGATAAACCAAAACTAAATAATGAGTTATTGTATAGTGTTGTTTTGCAGAAATTGGAAGGTTTTTCTTGTGGTTTTGATTGCAAATATGAGGTCAGTCAAAATTTTCAGCATAAAATTTTCTAAGATCTGAACGTTTGCAAACGACCAGAGGCAAAGGTGATAGCTTGGGCAAGTCAAATGAGGCAACGGCGTTTACAAATGGCACAACACGCCAAGTTTAACTGAACGAAAACTGCTACGGCAGCGAAAGTGAAATAACAGTGTATAAATTGAGTCCTCAAACTAGTTACACCAAAATTAATTGGTTTTATGATAAAATAAATCAAATACCAATTGATTTAGTTTTGTTGTGTCAAAGTAGTTTTAAGAAGAAAGATAATAACGCAAAAAATATCGTGCAGTTTTAAAGGTTTAGTCAAGAGGGTCCAGCAAAAACAAAATTCAAGTTGAGATTAGTGCTTCAAAGCACTCTCGTATACTAAATTATACAAGACAAAAAAAGTACCCAATATCTAAACCGGTTTAATTTTTAGGGACTTCTATGGAAGACGAGTACAAACTTAAAATAAAATATTTAAATATGTGTATATATCCAAAAAACAAAATTAGGTAATTGTCTAGAAAGTTGCGGCCACTCCGATTTTGACGAAATTTGCTATACCTTGGTTTTTTGGGGCGCTGATCACGAATCTATTTTTTTCGGAAACGGTTCGATCTTGAGATATTCGTCATCATGGTCAAACTGTTCTTATTTTTACTATAATTCCCTTTTTTTGCACTAAGTTACTGATGTAACACTAAATTAGCACACAATATTTTATTTAACTATAAAAAAACCCTTTTTAAAACATGTTTTCTTATTGGTTTTTAGCCTTTCTTTATTAATATAAAAAGTTTGCTTTAAATCAAGTCGCCATGTCTGAAACCATTATACACATAGGTGTATGCATGGTTGTAGCGTTTTAGGGGTAAAAGATTTGGAATTTAATGAAAAAAACGTGTAAAATAACTAAAAAAGTTTTTTTTTAAAGATGTTTATATAATATTGTGTGCCTGTTAGGTGTTATATCAAGAATTTTGTGCAAAAGAAGGCGGAATAGAGTGAAACTAAGAATTGAATTTCAACTTTGATGATGAATATCTCGAGAACGAAACGTTTCCAAAAAAAAGTCGTGATTAGCGCCCCAAAAAACCCTCGTTTACCAAATTTCCAAACCCGGTCCTGTTGTTTGTTTTCCGCTAGTCTGTAAATTTTTAGTGCGCATGCCCACAAGTGTACTGCGCAGTGCCCGTAGGGGTTATTGTCATTTTTGCTGTATTTATCCTTATTATTTTTCAGATCAGTGGTAAATACCAATGATCCTGAAAAATAAATATGGATGAATGCAGCGAAAATCACAATAACCCCTACATGGGCACCGCGCAGTACACTTGTGGGCATGCGCAATAAACATTTACTGACTAGCCGAGAACAAACAACGGGACCGGGTTTAACATTTTTGTATATGATTCATTTATAAAGAAAATATACCAAGTAATTTTGGGGTATACATATTTAAATATTTTATTTTAAGTCGTGCTGTATTCGTCTTTCATAGCAGTCCCTAAAAAGTAAACCGGTTTTATATTGGGGACTATTTTTTGTTGTATATTTTTTTATTTTTCGGTCGTATCGCCGATTTTATTAAGATTTAGCAAACGAGAGTGCTTAGAAGCACTGATCTCAATTTAAATTCCATTTTATTACTAAAACACCTTCTTTTGATTGATGAGGACCCACTTTTACTTAACCTCAAACCTGCACGCTATTTTATGTATTATTATCTTCCTTCTTAACACTACCTTGAAACAACAAAACTGAATAGTTGGTATTTTATTATAAAAGCAATTAGATTTGGTGTAACTTGTTTGAGGAATAAATCTCAATTCATAAACTGATATTTCGTTCCCGTTGGCGTAGCAGTTGTCGTTCAGTTAAGTTTGGCGTGTAATGCCATTGAAATTGTTTATTTTTGGGGTTAGGGCCAAACTGACCTTATATTTGTAATTGAAACCACAAAAAAAGCGAATCACAAATATTAAAATTGGTAATGTACCCAGTAAGTAATTATTGATTTAATTTGCCTACAAATGCCAACTTGAAATAAACTTGATAATGTAATAATCTTAAACTAGGCTTAAAGCGCAATGGAATCACTTGGACTGTTTAATTTTATTCAAAACATTCCACAGAAAGATACCTATGTTTCTTTTTTAAAATACGAGCAATAAGCAATCTACAAGATATTATATGGTATAAATCGTCCTCAATATCACAAAGCGGCGTATCTTTATGTTTAAATTTCACGAGGGTGCTTTTAGGTATTTTTGTACTACTCTTTTTTAGTAAAATAAAATAGGCTTAGTATTATATTTCTATAACTTTTAAAGATATCAAAATCTAACATATGCCAATTTGTAATATTAAAAAGCAACTTTTTTTAAGCAATTACATCAGCTCTAGTCAATTTTCCTACTTTTTGAGATACGCCACATCGTGATATTGCTGACGAAATTGCTTATGGCTACGTGTTATAACTTGAAAATATGTCAAATTATTTTAATTAAACTGCCATATTTTATTTTGTGTAATTATAAATGCATCCGACTATATTTTAACCCATTTTCACCGCGAATAATTTTAAAAGAAATAAAATTATCAAAATGCGGTTTTTCGCGAAAAGCCTGTTATTTTAAATGGAATCCCATATATATTTTTCTATAATCCTTAAATACAATTTTTCCCGCTAAAAAAAAATTAACCCAAACCATGACTATTTCAAAAAATAATGGATTTATTGATCTCTAAAAAATGGACTGCATGGCAATAAAGAGTATTATTTAAAACAGGAAATTTGCTACTTACTCATTATTTAATTTTGGTTATGCAAAACTTAAATTAAATAAAAGTTTAAAAAACACCAAGAATTACTCACAACGCACAAATAAAACACCAAATACCAAATAACTATACCTGATAACGGTCGACCGTAGATGGGAAATTGGGTTTAGTCGGTCGACGGCGTCAATTTTACCTGGATTTTACGATCGGGAAATCCCAAATTATAAATTAAATTAGGATGAGTGTGACCCTGTCACCGCATAGGTAAACGTTTTCAGTGTTGCAACCACTATATTTATTAAAATACTGCTAATTTTGTCAATGTTGCCAACACTATATTGGGTTTTAAATAAAAATGCTAACTTTTATAACAACTGCGCATGTGCAAAGGTGTACAGCAATTCTCCCAGTGTGGGGTAAAAATTCTTGCGCAGGTCTATTGAAAATATATGGGGATCATTTTCTATTAGCAATCCTTTTAATTTTTAGATCATTGGTAAATACCAATAAGATGTTAGATGATTAGTCCAGTAGTAGTTAGTAGCGAGTGGCGGTCGGCGGAAATTAATGTTACACAATTAAGGTTGCCCCTGCCTATTTTAATTTAATTTTCTGGCAAATTGGAACAGTTTTCATTAAGTTTTTAATAAATTTTTATGAAAATCGTGAGAAAGTCCACAAGAATCGTGAAATCGTAAGATGGTAAACAAAATCGTGTAATCTCACGATTAATCGTTAGTTTTGGCAACACTGCCTCTGATAGGTATGTTCTGAAGGTTAGAAAAACGTCAACGTCGTGTGACGTCACACTAAATGCCTGTAATAGATACATTTGTCTCACAAAAAGTAAATATTTTAAACAGAGGGGATTTTGTTGCAGTGTTGCAAATTGAGTTTTTGTTCAAATTTTAGGTGTTAAATATGGAAGATGACATGAATTGGTACAGAGCTGAGTTAGATGGAAGAGAAGGCCTAATTCCAAGCAATTATATAGAAATGAAACCACATGAGTAAGTTTGTCAATCAGGCAGAAAAACTTTATGATTTTTAGTAAAAATTGTCATCATAGTAATTTAAAATAAAGTAGGTTAAATAAGGATATAATATAATAGTAGGGGAGCAACAATGCTAAATGGGGATTTACTCAAGCATCATAGAGATCTATTGGGTGGCAGAGCTTAGATGATAAGATGAAAAAAATGTTATAACGTATGTCCTAAAAGTTTTGGCACACAATATTTATCGGTTTTTTTTTATTGGTATACGAAGAAGCTGCGCTTGAGAGTATTTGGGGCACTTACGTCTCTTTCGATATTTAAGACCATTCCTCCTCAATTCCAACGATATCGTACTCTTAGAAGATCTGTATTGCCTAGCCAGTCTCCTCGTTGACATTCCAATCTGGTTTTTGCTCTTCTCACCAATCTCTCTGACCTCTGTGCGGTAAATGCACGTGGTCTTCCACTTTTGGGAGATTCAGACATGGTATTCCCTGCTCGCACTCTGCTATTGTTCTATAAATGGTTCTGCGTGAAATGTTTTCATTCTGGAATATTCGACAGATTTCAGCTTTGGGTATCCGCCCAACTAACTTGTAGATACTTTTTCTTATTTCTAATTTATACGACATCTTAAAGTGAAAACTTCAAAATAAATAAATCTCAACTGACAGTAAATAAAGTAAATAAACTTTTGTTTTCAAAGGCAACTTGATATTATTTTGTTTTGGTTAGAATTAAAGACAATGAGTTTTGTGCCAAAACTTTTAGGACATACGTTAATAATGTATACCTTTTCATTGGTGGGGAAAGCGGCTATAGATTTTTAAATATGTAAAAAAATATTGGTATTTCGGCTCGTGTAAATCGTTTGGATCATATCGGATTATACATTTTTCGTTATCCTTAAACTATTTTTTCAAAATAAAAAAAATAGACCAGCTCAACAATGTCAATATGACTTTTTTACAACTTCGTAGTCCTCCGCTTTCTTAAAGTGACTCTCAAATTGTCAGATTAGTGGGATATACACTGTTAAGCATGTAATTAACTCACCCCATCTTAATCTAATGCGCTCGAAAATTTCTGATGAATATATTTCTGTTTTTTTACAATGTGTATATGGGGCTCATATTTGGTGGAGGTTACTTAACCGGGTACAAGGTATCCTCTGGTGTATTATTTATTTATTTATTTATTTATTTAATTAATAACCGGCGATTTGCCCAATGTAAAAGAAATTTGCGATAATATATACTTAATAAATACAAATAAAATAAAACTAAAATTTACTACCTAACCTATGTATCACAAAGAATATCAAAATAATTTATACATAGATAATCTTTAAACATTAAAAACACATCTTTATAACACAGAATAGATTCCCAATAAATTACAATCATTAACAATAAGAATGGTAACAATATAAAACAAAAGATCACTGTTCATACTAAATGCTCAACAAAATCCAGCCCTTATCTACAGGTCCTAAGCTGTCTCTCAAACAGTTTGCGCTCCTAGAAGAAATCCAGTTGAGCTAAAAAGCTATTTGCTAGCCTAGCTGATCTAGTCAAGAAAGCATTTTGGCCATAGTTAGTATGATGGGAATTGACTTGGAAAGAATGGCTTAGTCTTGTTTGCCGAGAGGGAACATGAAGACCTATTTTACTTGTCAGTTCTGGGCTATGAGAATAATAATAATAATATCCTTTATTTCCACAGATCATTGTTACAACGACAAAGAAACGTCACAACAGAATAAATAAAAAAATAGTTTAAATTTGCATTCATTTAAAATCATTTCATTTGTTAAAAACAATTAAAATAAAACAAAAATACAGGTGGTGATAAACTCATTAACAGACATCACAATTAAAATATCTAGTAATAGTTGAACAGATTATGATCAATTATTAAGAAATTTAGTTAAATAGTTAAAAACAGTTAAAAATGATACAAAAATACAGGTGGTGATAAAATCATTAACAGACATCACAATTAAAATATGTAGTAACAGTTTAACAGTCTATGATCAATAATCAAAATTAAAAGAGTAAAAACACTTATCCTGCAAGAACTGTATCACAGCCCTTCGAAATTTATCCTTGTTCTCTATTTCACACAAGGTAGGTGGCAAGGATTTATAAGCCTTGACAGCATGGTAATAAGGTCCTCTCTCAAAGGATGTTGAATTATGAGAAGGGATACTAAGATCACTCCTGCCTCTCGTGACAATTGTCATTGAGTTGGAATAAAAATCGGAGTTTACAGTGAAACAATGGGGATTTTTCTTCACAAACATTACTAAAGCCAAGAAATATAGACTAGGGACAGTTAATAAGCCTAGGCTATTAAAATAGGGTTTACAAGAAGCTCGAGGATGCACTTTAAGTATGCATCTGATAATACGCTTTTGGGTTCTAAAGATATTAATTGCATGAGTAGAAGAACCCCAAAACAGAATCCCATAACTTATAAGAGACTGAACACAAGCAAAATTGAAACTGCGTATACTGTCTACAAAAAGTGCATCTCTCAATCTTCGCAACAATGCACATGTACTGTTCAGTTTAGACTGCAGTGAGTGAATATGATCTTTCCAAATTTAGGTTTGAGTCTATTATAATTCCTAGAAATTTTATGTTGTTGACTACTGGGATGGATTTACCATTCATCTTAGCGTAAAGAATGAAAGTGCAATAGCTTGTAAAACATGGAGAGATCTCTGTGCATATGAAGGATCTGAAGAGAAGTTATTTGCAGCTCTGTAGTAAATCCCGAAATCTGCTCTTGGGCTCCCCTACCATAATAGAGGGTGGCCATCCATATTTTGACCCTTTTTGATCACAAATTACTTTAGAACTAATAAAGTTGTTGTTTGATGAAGTAAGTGATTTCATTATGTCCTATTTTTTTATTTAGTTGGTACTATGGAAGAATAACTAGGGCTGATGCGGAAAAGCTCCTCCTAAACAAGCATGAAGGCGCCTTTTTGATTAGAATTAGTGAGTCAAGTCCAGGAGATTTTTCATTATCGGTCTAAGTAAGTACATAGTAATAAGACATTTTTTTTTTGTTTGTTAAAGGGAGGTTTATGCCTAGTTTTACAGTAGTAGTTTAAGCTGTGGTTCAGTTGAACTCTGCGGCGGTATTCTTGACCATTCGCATCTTTCACTATCGCATAAATATTTTATTTCACTTTTATATGCAAACATTATTAAGTTAAGTTAAAGCATGTAAATATTAACTCAAAAGGTAACGCTATATTTTTTCCACACGACCGCATACAAATTTCCCAAAATGGCCATTTAATACATGTTTATATATATCTAAACTCATTATATTTAATTCTTACTGCAGCAACAGCCATTATATTGCGAACAAAACACCATAGCCCCCTCCTTATTTTTAAGAGACAGACAGCATATCCCCGTTAACCATAACTGTGCATTTATTATTTAACTTTAGAAACGAAGGTAATGGTACTTACTTTTTGTAGAAATAATAATCACTAAGAACAGTATCAATTCCTTTTCAATTTCTCAGTCATTGTCCAAATTCATTATTACTATTAATTTTCAATAATTTCTATTAAATTTATTTGCAAACTGTCAAATTTTAAAACTAGTGACACATGAACTAAAAGAAATAATGACGAAATCAAAGGTAACTTGACCGTTTGGTTTAGTTGATGTCGCGTTTACTGTTACATTGCATAAAATAATATTTAAGATTCCCTACTAGTGTATGTGCTTAAATTTTATTTTGTGACTTTTAACTTATATATTGTTTGTAATTCTTGACATTTATTTATTGTATAACTATTTTTTTCTGATTTTTTTACATTAGTTTAGTGTTTGCTATTTTAAGTATAATTTGTGAGTTTGTACCCATTTATATATATATTTTTTTATATTACATATTTGTTATTGTATATTTGTAAATTGTAATTTGTATATATAATATGTATTATTTAAACGTGTAATTAAATAATAATCGCAGTGAATTCACTGACAAATTCGCACCCACCCTCAAGATAAAACCCAACATTTGTAAAGCTTTCCCCATAATGTGCTTGTAGTGCTCTCTAAATGTAATAAGTGAGTCAAAAAATATTCCCAAGTCCTTAATGTTTTCTACCTCTTCTAATAGGTTATTTCCCACTATATATCTCTGATCGACTTTCTTGTTTTTTTTATAAATACTTATACAGCAACATTTTACTACATTAAGTGATAAGTCATTTGTTACTGACCAGTTATAAAAGGATGTTAAATTTTGCTGCAATATGTTGAAATCAGTCTCACTCTCAACCACAAGAAACAGTTTTAAGTCATCAGCATAGAGCAGAAAATGGCAGTTGTTCAGATAGCTGTTCAGATCACTTAGAAACAAATTAAATAATATTGGAGCACAATGACCCCCTTGAGAAACACCTGACGTTACCTCAATCCACCCCGATTCAAAATTACCAATCTTTACTTTTTGTCTTCTACCTACAAGCATACTTTGGAACCAGCGTACAGATCACTAAAACCCAGCGCCCGCAACTTAGCTTGCTTATAATTCACCCTGTCAAATGCTCTGGAGAAGTCAGTGTAGATCGAATCTACCTGAGAACTCTGCTCCAACGCATTCAACAGAATGGTCTCATATGACACCAAATTTATAATCGCTCCCCTGACATTCACAAAACTATGCTGGACATTACAGGACATATTTTTCTATCCTTCTTGGTTTTAGTTAAAAGTGAATGGCAAAATATAAATAAAAAACGTGTACATACATTTAAATTTTAAATATTTATTGTTTTTGTTTACTTTGAAAAATAACATATAGATGCAAATAAATAATGAAATTTCTTGTTATTGGTAAATAGCAAAATGCAGTGGACCGTCGCCCGACGTTTAGTACGAAATAAGACAATAAAAATGAATTAAAACCGACATGCATTTTACATTATGGTGTATCTCCTGTCTATTAATTTTATACGCTTAATCACCGCATAAATAATAAACAATTTAATTTATTACTTGTTGCACAACTAATGAGGCCAAGACATACATTAGAAAAATAGTTTCGTTAAAATCACCAACGACATCATCCTTGGCTGTGGTTTTAATTAATTTTTATCTTGAAAATCTTACATCGGGTGTCAACGAATATACAGGGTGTTCCACCTCCATTTATACATTATATAACCGCCCTTTCTTTATGAGAAGGGGGTTTAGACATAAGCAAGACCGTTGATAGCTTTTGCCAGGGACGGGAGGGTGTGAGAATTACGATTTCGGTTGGCAGTTCTGTTCAAAGTTGGTAGCATCATTAGCTGATGACAGAGTCGTGCCTTGTCGAAGCTTTGTTTAGTAAAAACTGTGGAAATTTGCCATTTTCATTTTGGTTATATATTTTGCAAGGATTTCCAGTTAATGTTTTTGGTTAGTTTAGAGACTTCACATATTATTGGTTCCGACTCGTTTTATTTTAGAGATTTTGATAGTGTTTAGTCGAATAGTTTTCAGTCATTCGTGTTTTTTGATATACATATGATACAGATGAGTGTCCGATAATTAATGGTACACAGAAAAACCACAGATTTCTTATGCGAAAATACCCATTTGGGATTTAAACAAACATACCTATATCTAAAAGTTAATGATAAGGATGATACGGGATGTTAAAGAGATATAAATACTTTTTATTCATGCATTTCGATAATTTTTGATATGTTTTAAACATTTTAATAAACCTCGGTATCCAGGAGTTTTTAGATATCAGCTTTTCATATCTGCGCAGTTGTAATTATAGCTAATACGATGTTATTGAAGGTACATACATACTTTCGGGTGCACTGAACAACTAAAATGTGAATACGTGAGTACCCATCGCCCTCTGAGTCTATACACAAAAAATTAATATTCGATCTGAAAAGCTAATGTTTAAAAACCCCAGATACCGTTTTATTAAGATATTTAAAAAGTGGGGAACAATTATCGACATAAATTTACTTTTTCTTTTTACTATGACACCCCCATATCTTCCTTTATTATAAACTTTTGGATATTAGGTATGAAGGTAAGAATGAAATTGTTTTGTTTTTTGCTCTTCAAAATTTTTCTCTTTGTGGGGGCGCCAAAATTTTTGTTTTTTGCTACCTCACACTCTTTTCCTTGGCCTATGCCCCCGCCCCCTCAGAAAGTCGATATGACCGCCCCTGATTAGGAGGCTGGTAATGAAATTGACTTCCTGATAATAACACTTTTAAAACCTTTTTCAGGGGGTTCCTTTGACAAGTCTACCACGAATATGCATACCGCCATATATGGAAGCGGCACTTCAACCCAGTCTGTCAATGTCAAATGATTCGGGTGTCGGATCGGGCGAACGCGTCACTTTTTTATCGGACAAGTTTACCATAATGTTTTACATGCAATTTTTAAATATTGGGCCAAAAATCGTAAGTGTTACAGTCACAAAATCATAAGGCCCATTGACATGTTTTGGGTATCGGATTGGGCGGGTTTCGTAACTGTAACCCTTACGATTTTTGTCACAATGTTTAAAAGTTGCATGTAAAACATTGTGGTAAACTTGTCTGATAAAAAGGTGACGCGTCCGACACTACGACGTTGAGAGATATGGATTTCGGGATAAAAATCTTATCAGTCTGATTGCACTAAAATAGTTTTGTTTTTATATTCTTTGGAAGTTCTTAACAAATGGGAATCTTTTTTATTATTTGTTTTACGAAAAAAGTGTTTCTCCATAAAAAGTCCTGCTTGATGAGAAAATACATTTCCACAAAAATATTTTAAGGTTGAATGTACAGGGTAGCTTAAAAATGACTTGTTTCCAAATTAAAATAAGGGTTATTTCCTAACTACGTTACCAAACTTTAAAAAGTGATTTCTTATGACATTTTATGAAGAAAAGTTCCTATAAACATATGTCCGGAGTTGCTTCTTTTCTGAGATACAGGGCGTTAAATATTTTTTATAATGGTCGTGGTAGAGCTGTCAAAATATTTTAGTTGTATGTCCCCCACTGACTTTATATTATTACCAAATTTTCAAACTGTTCCAAAGCTACTTTTCGAGAAATCGATCGCGGCAGCTCCCGGTGGGACACCCTGTATTAATTTCAGTCGTACAAAAATATTGTTTGCACCTCTGGCGTAAAGCACTTTTACGCCCATTACAGGCGGCGTAAAAGTGCTATTTTACGCCCTTGATACAAAAATATCTTTTATTCCAGGTGTTCAGATGGAGTCCAGCATTTCAAAGTACAGGGGACGCGCAAGGCAAGTTCTTCCTTTGGGTAGTAAAGTTCAATTCCCTCAACGAATTGGTGGAGTATCACAGGACGTCTTCCGTTTCCAGATCTCAGGACGTTAAATTGAGAGACATGGTCGCGGAAGAGGTAAATAATAATTATTTTCGCATATTTACAGTATCAATAATAAAACATGAGGGATTAACAAAAATATCACTATATGTCTTGAGAACCACAGTTGGACGTCCCAGAAATCTTAAAATGTGCTTCCAACACGTACAGTGGCGAACAAAATATGGAAACATTCATTAAAGATTTAATATTGTATATATTAATATCATTTTTTAAATAAAATACCATTTTAAGAATGGGGAATCAGACTAAAGGCGGATCATACATTCAAACCTCAGCACCACCTTCTAAAAACTATTTACGAGTAAATTTTTGTTTCGAAGAACAGTTAGCATGAGATACGAAATTTCTAAAAATGCAAAACAATGCCAGTAATCAATAGCGATTCGATACTTAATATTACCAGGCACTACCAAGTACAACTGTTAGCGCAGTCTTCTCCCCATTGAGTCTATTAGCTTTGCACAATAGCTGACTGAAATTTTATTCCACTCTTCCTGCAGAACTACCCATAATCTTCTCGGTTTCTAATATTCTTTTTTCTGAGTTTGGGTTTCTAAGTGCCTTCAAAGGTACTCGAGTGGATTCAAGTCGGGCGACTGAGAAGGCCAATCCAAAACCCGAATTTTTCCTTTGAAAGCCAATTCTTCACTAGTCGGATGTATGCTTAGATTATTATCTTGTTGGAAAATCCATGACAAAGGCAGATCCTATTCGTATGGCAGCAAGTTACTCTCCAATATCTCAACATACTTTTGTGCATCCATACGCCCATCAATCCTGACTAACGGACCAGTACCAGATCGTCTAAAACACCCCCCACACAATTAGATTCCCTCCACCATGTTTGAGAGTTGAAATCAAATACTTTGGGGCGAATCTTTGACCAGGAGGCCTCCTTACATATCCTGTAGAATCATCTCCCAAATAAATTAAACTTAGCTTTGTCACTGAAAAGTACTGAAGCCCATTGATTTTGTGTCCAGTCTTTGTGATCTCTAGCAAATGTGCGCCTTTGTTAACAAGGGCTTTTAACAGCGCGTCTACCATGAAGATTCTCTATTATTAGACAGACGTCTAATAGTCATGTCAGAAAAGTTGACATCTGGGTATTCCTTCTTTTGTTCCTTATTAATATCGACAGTTTTTTTTTGGTCACTTCTGGCTTTTCTTACAATTATTTGGTCAATTTTTAAGGAGTTTTTCGTGGCCTTCCACTTTTAAATGCGGTCTACAGTTCCCCTTTGTAAATAACAGCAATAATCTTACTCACAGTACCCCTTCTAATGTCAAGCCGCCACGAAATATCAATCTGCTTCATACCCTTTTGATACAGTGCAACTATTTTCTTGCTTAAAGTTTAGCTTTAGTAATGGCACCCCTACAACCCTCAGCATTCTTGATGCCATTCAAAATAAAGGGCTATTCATCTTATTAATGATCCTTTACTTACTTAAAGACTTCCTTCTTTGCCCATCTTGAATCCAATCGTGCTGTGGAAGATCTATCGCTATTCTATAGATACTTTACGGCTTCCGCCCGACGAATTATCCAGTATAGATCTCCACCTCTTGCAGGCTCCTAACAGAGAAACTCTTGGTGCTGCACGTGTGCGCATCCCATAACGGTCCAACTGGACAGGCCCCGGGCTTTTCCCACTTTCGTTCGTCGCTCTTTATCCCTAGAGTTTCTAGGCAGGCACACTGGTTTCATGCATAGAAAAAGCGTTATATCACACTAGTGTTGCAAAGTACTTTACAACACTCGTGTGATATATATTATGATGTCATTCCAAAACTGCTATTGGTTTTACAAGTGACATATTTATTGTAGTGACAGTAAAAACTTTTACTTACCTTAAACAGTAGAACCCAAATTAGCAAAATCATCTTATCTTATTAACGTTAAGTTACTACACAGTATAAGCTTTCTAATATTAAAAGAGTAATAATAAAAATGAAAAATGAAAACATAAACAAAGCAGACATAACCACAAAAACAACTGAACACAACTTTCACTGACTGCTCGCTCATGGCACAGGCTGTTTGTCAGGTAAGTAGATCAAATTAAAAATCTCCTTCTACCTTGAGCACGCACCAATAGAGGCAGCCTTGCCGCTTGACCGCTCGACCTCAAAGCGCCAGAGAAAAAGCTCCTATAGATCAAATTCCTTCTCTCTGTCTTCGTGTACTCAAACAACTAGTTAAACTATCTTTTTTTTAATCCCTCATCAAACCTGAGGCTAATACACACTTTATGAATCCACTTTCTTTATCCATTCATAAATAGAATCAGACCCTTCCTACGTTGCCAAATGCTTTCCATATTTTGCATGGGTATAACTGACGTTTAGTAGTCGTTTTTTTTTACTTTTAGGACTTTTGGTTATGCATTTACAATTTTCATATTTTTTTATTTTTTCTGAAAAATATGAGGAAAAATTAATTTTTACTTAATTTTACATGTGATCAAATTATTTTTTTGTAAACCCTAAAATCATTATTACTTGAATATTAATAATAATAATAATAAATGATCAACAACAGTGTTAACAAATGATTTTTTGGTATAAGGTGTTCGGCAAAAATACGTTTTTGTCCTATTTTAATAACATTTTTAAATTAATTTCACTCTTCTTTTTTGTAGTATTTAGTGCAAGCATTATATGATTTTACCCCTCAAGAAGTTGGAGAGCTAGAATTTAAAAGAGGAGACGTCATCACAGTTACAGGTATGAACATATGTGTATTTATATTTTTTAATTATTATTTAATAAAAAATAGGTTTTACTTGGCAGAGAAGCAGATGGGTGAAGATTGTTTTTAAATCAGATCTTAGGCTAGTAAATTTTGTACATATTAGTAGACTAAAAACCAGTTATAAAGATGCCACAAGCGTCATACAAATAAAGACGGCAATCAACTATCGCTGTCTAAACGCGTCGTTTATAGTAAGAACATTTTAAAAGCGCAAATTCGGTACCCTTTGAAAATAATACAAAAAAACATAAAAAAGGCCGCCTGCAATCGGAATATTTTATACAAAGGCGCCGCTATCCTTTACAGCGATGCGCCGATACACTATGGGATAGAAATCCATTATTTTGGCCAAAAAGCAACTTTGAAATTTTAATGGCTCATGCTGTGTATTTCAAAGTAGATACTCCAAACTACATGTACGCAAAATTATAAAAGGATATGACGACTTCTATCGGGGTAATAAAAAACTTGAATCTACTTACTTTATTATTTGCCTTATTTACTAAAAAAGTCAAAGAGTTTAAATAATAAGAGCTATTGTTGTGTTTCCGATGCAAAGTCTCGCGAGGTCTCGCTACTTTTGTCAAAGATTTTTTTACCTTTTCCTTTATCAGTTTTGTACTTACAATTGCCTTCACACTTTTTGCTACTTCTGAGTGTAAGGACAGATACAAGATTTTTATAATTTACAAGGTTTTCCATTTTAAAAATTAATATGTTTTGTCCTACACTGTATATCCTAAAAGATAAAAGCATTTTGATGAAAGATATGGATTCTACAGAATCTACCCAACAAAACAGGGTTTTTATTTATTTTATACGTTAAAAAATAAAGAAAGTTGGAAAGATGTATCTCTATTACGCTTCTAAAAATAATTTAAAATTATTTTTCAGATGTGGATGGTCATATTTCCGAAACTAATTGAGATAGACACTTCAAATATAGTATTTTTTAGAGCATTTTAAAAGATTTGTTTGGTGGTGATATAATATTCAGGGTATTCCATTAAAAAAAATCATACCTATTGTCGTACCGTGTATATCATATGAGATAATAATCATCGGATTACTGATTAGAATACTACCGAATTAACCAAACAAGCTGACATTTTAGTTTATTTTGTACAATAAAAAATAATAATGTTAAGGGGGTGTAAATTTATAATAACATATAATAGGTTTTAGGTTTCCAAAAGCATTTGTAATAATTTATAATCATTTTTTTCAATATTTTTTCAGTAAAAAGCACCTCATTTTAAGTTAGCTTGGTAAGTTTCAGAATTTTGACCAAAAACATTAATTTCTATCCCATAGTGCGATGACCAGCTGCATTAACCGGCATATCATAAAAGAAATATAGCAAAGGCGGCCGCAAATACAAGCATGCCGATTTATTTGCTTTAAACTTTTTGTGATTTTTTTCTTATCAAAGAGCACCGAATTTACATTTTTAAACTGTTCCTTCTATACATCGTGTGCGAGCAACAAACAGGAGAATAATTGAAAGTGAGACAGAAGAGGTGACACCGTGGTATCTTCTCTACTGGAGAGAACTTTAGGAATGAGACAAATTTAATAAACCCAAGATTTTTATGAAAGCCTTGTTGACACCAAACAAAAAATAAATACTACTAAAAGTATATTTTTCCACAAGCATGCTTAAAGCATCACTTTCTCGCAAGCATTTTAATTTGGAAACTGCCTCTTTCCCGCACACATTTTTTTTTTAAATAAATATGTCCTCCGATAAGATTTTTCAATATATTACTCCATTAGTACCTTTATCTTTTTATACCACATGAGAGTAATAAAAATAAAAAATATTTTGCATTTTTAAAGTAAACTTTAAAGAATTTATTTTTACGGCCATTAAAAATAAGTGTTTTTAGTTTATAGAATTGTATAAAGTTAGGACCTTTTAATTTAGTCTGATAATTTATTTGAATAATTTACCTTAGATTTTCCAAGTTCTTTCATCAGTTTCGAAGGTTTCCGAAAACGCCCGAATTATCCATTGAGAACTTTTATGCCATCCTGTACTATGGAATTTTCGCGATATTTCTCCAAAATTCTAGATCATTCTTTACTCTTTCACCACACTATAATTTAATTTTTATATTAGTTAATTTTTTATTTTTATTTTTTACCTTAAATTTTAACTTGACAACGGTGGCAGACTTGCCACCGAAACGTCGTTTTTAATTAGAAGTTTTTGGGTTTTTGGGGTGTTTTTCTTTTATTTTGTTGGGCCAGTTCATAGGGGTCAATAGGGCTAAACAGGGTCAGCTCGTATACCTCGGGACCAGGACCGAAGCGGTCCCATTCTTCCCAGGCGTGTACCCACAAGAAGACCATCCAATAACAATGGTACAGTTTTTTTATTATTATTTTGTTTTTCAGACCGCTCAGATCAACACTGGTGGCACGGCGAAATCGGCCACCGCCGAGGTCTCTTCCCCGCCACGTACGTGACGCCCTATCACTCGTAAACATGAGACAAGATAAAAAGTTTTGAAAAAATATTCTAGCGAAAGTAAAAAAAAAACAGATTTTTAATGAATATAATTACAAGAAAATTTAATGTTCTGAAAAGTTTTTTTAAATTTTATCTACTACACTGCTGTACACTATTTTCGAGTGTACCCTGTATAAAATCAAAAAATAGTGCAGATTGCACAAAAAGCACTTCATCGCGTATTCGGTGTTGTTTTTTTCTATTTTCGTTAGATCAGCCATGCGTTATTTAAAAGTGATTCTTTTCATTTTTAAATAATAATTTTTTCTCCTATTTGTAAACCTGATTTTTTTATAAGATGGCATTAACAGAAAATAATTTAACCAACAAATAAGTCTACTGCTCTCTATATTTTTTTTCAAGCAAAACAAGTATTGGAATTTTTTTAACAATACTTAGTTTTGGTAAAAGTCAAAGAATATACAGAGTAGGTTAGAAAAAATTAAATCTGCTCAGTTGTAAATTCAGAATCAGAATTAGACCTTAAAAAACTGGAAAAAAACGCAATTTTGACGGTTTTTTACAATTTACTATAGAGTGGTAGATGGTGGACCCAACTGACCACATATTCTTGGATAATTACATCAGAAAATGTATACAGGGGTTCATTTAAAAACTTATTACTTAAGTTATCTGCGAAAGTGCACAAATTTAAGAAAATCGCCGAAACACGTCAAGATATTTATTGAGGGAAACGTTTTTAACAAAAAATTGGACGGCGCGCTTTCAAACCCCCCAAGACTACCACCTAAAATTCTTAAATGAGAAGGGAGGTCGAGGATACATCATTTTAAAGCCTCTAACAAGTACTTTATAACCCAAGAATATAAAGTTAATATCTTCACCTACTACAAAATTGTAGTACTTTAAAAATCTTACTGGTATTTGGGTAATTTTTAAAGTACCGCCATTTCGAAGTAGGTAAAGATATTGACTTTATATTCTAGGGTTGTAAAGTACTCGTCTGGGAGCTTTAAAGTAATGTAACCCACGACACCCTCCTCATTTAAGAATTTTGTGTTTCGAAGATTTTCTCAAATCTGCCTCCTTTCGCAGATAACTTGAGTGGAAAGTTTTTAAATAAACACCCTCATCACCATTTTTTATTCCTAAATAATAGTTTAAAAAACTAAAAAACACGCTTTTATATGCAACCGAACTAAAAATTAGAAAATAATTTTTCATTACAAAGAGTTTGTATTACAGTAATAAAAGGTCAAACAATGAATCATAATTATATACCTCAAAATAGAATTATAATAAAATTTAAGATAATAACAGAATAATTCACTTCAGAGTAAAAAGCGTGAGGTGCATTTTACTATTTTTCATAACTTTTCCCTCATAGATATTTACAAATGAAATAATTATAACATTTAATATATTAAGCACAAACTCTTTGAAATGAAAAATTATTTTCTAATTTTTAGTTCAGTTGCATATAAAAGCGTGTTTTTAGTTTTTAAACTATTATTTATTTTTCATTTTTTAGTTCGATATATCAATTAGTTTTCTGCGGACATGTGATATTGAAATGTTTCACGAACTATTTCGTAATCTAATCATTTCATTTTAAAGCTTCACTGTTGCATGGGGTTTCAGAACGCAACTACTCCGAACAAGTTTCTCTCAGCCTTATGCTAAGAGTACGTCCGAAACTGCACGCATGCGCAGATCGCGCACTAGCTCTTTCTCTGTTACTCTCCTACAGAAAATCTATAAAGGAATTTATTTATCCTGGCGATCCTAATCAGAATAACGGGATACTGTTTGCAGATTATTGCATTGTCATGGGTCCTTGATACGTGTGCAAAGTTTTAAAAAATCGAATCGCTGGAAGCTGGTGAAAATTAAGCTTAAAGATTCCGTTACATACATACATACATACAACCCAAGCTAATAAAAGCGTGTTAAAAAAATCGTAAAGAAAAGAAATCTGTCAAAATTGTAGATTTTTCCGCTTTTTTGAATTTTGGAAATGCCCCAATGGTCTCGTAGTTAGGACGCCAAAAATACATCGAAAATCATAGTCCGATGCTTTTTTTGTTGAGGAATTATTTAAAATTTCTTTTATAGAAAGAGCGGCACTAAGAGACTAATCAAGAAGTCCAAGCATTTTTCTAAAAAAATAATTTATTTCAATTTAAAAACAAGCATTGTATTAATTAATTAATTAATTAATTAATAACGCTTGCAGAAGTTTTTATTTGTTGGTTGTTTTTATTATAATTTTTTAGAATACTGAGTACAGTCGTGGCCAATAAGAGTGGCAACTTTTAATTGTCCTCGGCTGTACAGAAAAAAATATAAGTAGAAAAAAACGTGTGATTTTATTAATTAATTTTGGTGCATATTAATTATAGATTTTTATTAATTTTAAATTTAAAGGTCTCGTTGACGCACAGATTGCTTCGGATGATCGGTCTGTGCGTCTCCGGGCTACCTCTAATGTGTAAACTAAAATTATTATTTTTGATTTTTGTTTTAGCGTTTTGAAAGTAGTGAATTTTTTCTAATGATTTTGCTCATGATTGTGTGACAAATTAGGTCAGTTTTACCGGTAATGTTACTACTTGATTTTTTTTTTGGATTACTATTTTTTCAATAAATTTTGTTTTAATTTTATATAACAATTAAATGAGTATTCAAATATTATAAAACATTTTTTAGTTATATTATTTTAGTCTAGTTTTACCACCTTAGATAATATAGTGGATGCATGTTTTTTTTTTCTGGAGAGACAACTATAAAGCAGAGAAAAATAGCCAATTGTTGGAACTATATTTACAAATTTCAGAATCTGTAAGGTTTTGAAAGTGAACAATTTGACAATGATGTGGACATCGTTAAAGTTGCGTTTAAAAAATTCGGTATGTGCAAGGTTAGTTTATATTTATAAGGTTGCGACATATCCTCAGCTTTTAGGCGGTTCGAGGTCGGGGACACGAGGAAGGGCACTCCACGGAGAAAAGTTGGCAAGACTAGGTAAAATCAAAGCTGACGATCAATCCAGTGGCGTCTAGAATTTGCGCATTTCATTTTGTATTGTTTTGGAAGTGATATTTGTTTGAAAGATGTAATTCCAAATGTTTTTTATTTAAAGTAAACGAATTTACAACTTAATATTAATTAAAAACTATTGTGTAAACGGGTGTTCTACTAATACAATAAACTGTATATCTCCGGCACTGAACAACATGGCCGAAAAAATGGGAGATGTTGAAGTCATAACACGTCAAAGCAATGTGGCCGAATGTCGTGACCTTATATAGACCGACTTTGGGTATGTGGATGTTTCTGTGACTGCAGAATTAATAATTTACATCGGTGTTGTTGCCAGATTTCTACGCTGCAAGTAATATTTTGGATATGACAACATTGCGTTTTCGTTAAAATCTGACAACAGTGCCAATATTTCAGTTTAATTTCACATGCCTAAACTTCCCAGATACCGAATTGTGTAAATGCAGCTTTAGCGGTTTTTAAATACAGGGTGTCACTAAAGGTGAGGTCATAAAGTTTCCAAGAGTACCAACCGTGTATAATAAGTATGAAAAGCACAAAAACTAATGCACACATACTGTAACTACACACATATATGGTAACTAAGCATTTTTTTTTAAATACAGGGTTGGCCAAACATGTGACGTCAAAAGTTTGAGGGCTAATTCTCACACTAAAAAGAATGAAAAAACTTCATATAAAAATTTGACCTAAACGTCTTAGTTTTCAAACTAGTGGGTGTTAAAAATTTATAAAAATATATTTTTTTATAATAACTTTTATTCCATTTCAGATATTTTTTAGAAAATTTGGAGCACGCCTTCTATGCACCAAAAGACATTTTTTGGCATACAAGAAAAAATATTACCAGTACCGTCCTATAAGGAAGTTAAGGTTAATTATTTTTAATAAAAATTGTACGCCACTGGATTTTCCAAATAAAAATAATTTTAAAATTCCCATTAACTTTAGAACAAATTTGATATTATCCATACAAAATAGCACGTTGCCCGAGTAATGGTTTTATTGATTAACTTACGAAAACCGGGCATCAAAATAAAAAACAGTCAGGAGATCAAATTTATTCCAAACTTAATGGGAATTTTAAAGAAAATTATTTTTATTTTAGAAAAATGCAGGGGGCGATACCATTTTTTTTTTTCTTGTACTCCGTCGAGCGGGACATAGGGAATCCCATGTAAATTTTGAAGTAGTCAAATATTGGCTCCCTTAATTATTTTAGAAAAAAATGCTATTAGGATTTATTGAAGAGCACAATAAGTTCCACTCAAAATGAAAATTTGAGCATTTTTCAACCAACCAGTAAAGAGTAAACTGCTTAAATACTTCTGCAACTTAGTATCTCATTATGCACCCTGTACTCTAGAAATCAATAATAAAAACACCATATCAATTTATCAGTGACAATTTAGAACATTAATTTATAATGTCATTGCCAAAGCTGAACAATTTTATACGGAAATTTCAAAAGAATCCACGCATTCCATTTTAGTTTACAGCTAATTCCAACACATGCACTCACAGTTACGCAAGACAATAAAACAAATTTGTCTACATTTAGAAATCAATTTATTGTTACGAAAATATCAGGATTTAATCAAATGCTCAAATATTCCTCCATTAACTGCCAGACAATAACCCAAACGATTATAAAACTCATTTCTTACGTTGGCTAGTTGGTACATCGATATTCTGGCACATTCAGCGGAAATAGCATTTCTTAGCTGGTGGATATTGTGGTGTGGTCTTGTCTAGTAATGTCCTCCAGTTGTCTCGTGCTAATGTTTCCTTCGGCCTCCTCTACACAAAGTATCACGTCTAAATCCCTCTCGTTTTGTACAATTTGTCTCTGATTTTCACGTCGATTTTCTTCACATTTGCAATTATTGATTACTGTGCCTGTAGTTTCAAATTTTTTTATCGTCCGTTCTATTGTCGATTTACTTGGTATTGGCCTATTGGGAAAATAGGCTGCAAACATGTCCGCTACTCTTCGATAACTATTTCCCTGATAAAACCATTTTATAATAGTGATTTTTTCTTGATTTGAGTAGTTCATTTGGTTCATTATTTAAAAATGATGTGACATTGATCTGACAACTTGAGAGTAAGAGGTTAAATAAATTTTCTGGTATTTTATTATAAACTTCTAATAATATAGGGCGCGTAAGAAGATAGGAGATTCGTAACTTATTTTAGCATTTATCTCTTAGCTGGCGGACTGAGAAGAGCTGAAATTTGTACACTGGGTACAACTTTTCGTGCTCTTTAAAAAATCCTAATAATATTTTCTTCTAAAATAATTAGGGGAGCCAATATTGGACCACTTCAAAATTTACATGGGATTCCCTATGTCCCGCTCTGACGGAGGAAGTTTTTCATATTTTTAGTGTAGAATTAGCCCTTAAAGTTTGGACGTCACAATTTGGCCCACCCTGTAGATCTAGAATATAAACATTACTATTATTATTATTATTATTTTGATACCTGACGTCTTTCATCTATTATTTTATCACTGACCTAATTTTCTCTTGTTAAATTTTAAGTATACCATAAAATGTTTATTATATCCTTTATAAATATTTTTCTAGTGAAAACGTAGCGATGTTACAAAAAGCTGATTAGGCTGTTCTACAGGTAGAACCAGAAACTTGAATCTGTTCGAAAAAAGCATTTTTTGGTTTTATCTGTAGAATACAGCATGCAAACCCAATGCTTAAAAAATTGAAATAGTTATACAGATTTTTACAAAAACTCTAAAAAATAAAATGGTCTACAAATTTTAATCAAAGTAGCAAAGAATACCAATCCATAGAACCCCACAAGTGAGATTTCAGCGTACCCTAAAAATTTTTAGTACCTACCGCGACCAACAGATGGCGAAAGTAGTACGATGTCGCTTTTGCTAATACGATTACCATCAGAAATTGATAGCAGTCGCTGACTAGCAGTCGGCCCGATCAGTTAGCGTGAGGATATACGCAAAATTTAATAAAAATAAAATCCCCGATAAATGGTAGTATCGATAAGATTATTAAATTTATGATTTCAGAATAGGATATATCGATGGGTTTTTGACAAAACATCGTAAGCGACATTCGTCAGTTTCACGGGAAACGTTTTTTTTTTTTCATTGGCTTTATTTCAGATGAAGATATGTTCTATATTGGTTCGGCGGTTCATTTAATTATTGGTAGTTATTTGGGTACACGCCAAAAAATAAATTAATAGTACCAAAAAACCAAAAAAAATAAAGCAAGTAAATAGAGAACTAAAAATCGACGTTTTGGTGGCAAGTCTGCCACCGTTGTCAAGATAAATTAAATAAAAATAAAAAAATTTAAAAATTAACTATTATTTAGGTTTAGAATTTTAAAATTTTTAGCTTTTTTAGGGAATTCTGAAAATTTTGACATTAAATTTTAAATATGTTTGTTTTGTAATTCAAATTAAGAAGAAATCTAAAATAAAAACATTCAGATCTCGGTTTTCTTTAAAAATAACGCGATGGGAAGAAAAAATCGTTTCCCGTAAAATTGGCGAATGTCGCTTAAGATGTTTTGTAAAAACGCATCGATATATCCTATTCTGAAATAATAAATTTAATAATCTTATGGATACTGGGTCCATTTATCGGGGATTTTATTTTTATTAGAATTTTGCGTATATCCTCACTCTAACTGATCGGGCCGACTGCTCGTCAGCGACTGCTATCAATTTCTGATGGTAATCGTATTAGCAAAGCGACATCGTACTACTTTCGCCATCTGCTGGTCGCGGTAGGTACTAAAAATTTTTAGGGTACGCTGAAATCTCACTTGTGGGGTTCTATGGATTGGTATTCTTTGAAAGTAGTCAAACCAAATTCAGTTAAATCGGACTATTTTTGTCGTTTTCAAGGCTAAAAAATTATATTTCGCAGTGAATTCATTGTAAAACACGTAATCCAAGGATTATTTGGAATTTTTGTAAAATTATGGATGTTGTAGAAAGTCATATAATTTTTTTATAGGTAATTTGTCACTATTAAATTTTTTATTTCGGATGCCATGTAAAAGATAATTTTCTAGTACGATACAGCGGCGTTAAAAAAATGTGTTTCGTCATTATACTGCTTGTTAATATACAGGGTGGCCAAATAATATGAAAAAATAAAAATTACCCCATAAGACTGTTTGTTTACTCTTTATATTAGATAATTTGTTGATCAGCATGTTTTTTAACAACGCTGTATCGCTTTATCATTTATATTATGATGCTTTTTACCATTCTAAGATTGATAATATACAGGGTGTTTAATTTATCATGGCTTTAATTATGTATATACATACAGTTTGACAGAAATTAAAGACTATCAGATATTGGTAGAATATTCAGGGTGTCTCTAAAAGGTCTGTACAAAATTTTGGTCTGAGGAATTTGTGTTAGCATTCTGTACAGACCTTTAAGAGGCACCCTGTATATAAATACTTAAGGATGAGGTAAACCTAACACCCTGTGTAGGCTCCTTGTAAATAGTTGCTAAGAAAAATAAACACATAGGTACTGCCCATAATCGTAACACCAAGGTTATATCCATACAAGGTAATATGTACCGTCAGAATATTTTTTGGCATTATATTTTAGAGGTTTGGCTTATTTTTCTGTTAAAATTTGGATAACTATGAATTTCTAAACTGTTTGGATTTACTAATATCATTATTACAAAAAATAATTTAAAAAAGTGTATCCAAAATTTGAGATGCCTGTGTTGAGATCACACCTGTTATTGGAAATTAAACAGTTTTGAGAAAATAGAGACATTTTGCACTCCTTATTTTGCAATTCCGTTGTGGTTAACGTTATTCTGAAACTGCGCAGTAACGCAAACATGATCCGTTATCGTTATTAACCATACCGGACTCCTTTAATTACGGATGAATACCGAAGAGCTTATCGTTATCGTTATTGTTAAACTGCGTGGTTGCCGGATTGTAGAAATTTTAATATCAATTATTTAAAAGGTTAAAATGTTAATGCCGTATTTATTAAAATATCCTTTATACCTAGGCTCTAATTAGCCAAAAATCTATAGCAGTAATAAAAACCAAATAGTGTTAAGAAATTAAAACGGACTTGCACTTTTACGGATATTCTAAATCAATAATTAATTTAGATGTTACAATTTGGTACACTTGCTTTTTATTCTTCTACCAAACCTAACCTTATTTTTTGTGTTTTGCTTATACTGTATTGTTTGCATCTACTTTAAAAAACGATATCAACAGAAGTGTTTGCACATATTTAAATAGTATAATAGCAGTGAATAAAAGTTAATACTGATTTTCGTTAACTTTAAAATGGGTGAACCACAGGCAAAAATAAGGTTATGTGTCGAAGCGCAAACGCAAGATATATTTCTTAAAAGAGGCTGCAAAATCTCTGTCTAAAACTGCTGCCGTAATCGTTATGTTTAATAACGATAACCATAAGAAGGCCAAAAACGTCTGTTATTTTAAGAGGTGCAAAATGTCTCTATTATCAGTTATTATTGGTTTAACTTTGTTAACAAAAAAGAATTCAATATATGGATAATAAAATCGAGGCACACATACAGTGTGTCTATGTAAGTTGGCGGCATATGGGAAACTTTTTATTATTAATTTTACGAAAAAAGTTATTTTTTATAAAAAGTTCTGCATGGTCTAAAACCTAAAATGCAATTATCAAATATCAAATTGTGTCAGTCATGTACGAGGTTTGACCAAAAATGTAATTTTGCTTTTTTTCTGCGAAAATCTAGAAAATTTAGGTTTTCTCATCAGTGCATTGTACATTCTTCTTGTTTTGATAACAATTAATTTAAAAAGTTTATTTAAAACTGTCCTATGACATTTATAATCATGAAATATAGTGCACTAATGTACAAACCTAAATTTTTACCATTATCGCGGAATTTTTATTTTTTTTTGGAAATGGACAAAATTGCATATTTGAAAGTAATTTTTAATTCTAAACATCTTTTCCTTATAACAATTTGCGATATTAGCAAAAATACAGGTACTTTATCTTGAGAAAAAATACATTTTTGGCCAAACTTCGTACATGAGACTGACACAATTTCATTTATGATGATTGGTATTTTAGCTTTGGATCATGCAGAACTTTTATAAAGGATAACTTTTTTCGTAAAATTAATAATAAAAAAGTTTCCCATAGGCCGCCAACTTAAACTGTATGTAGATTTTGTTTTATTTAACAGAGAAATAGGCTGATCTGATATAGCTTTTTATTTTTTTAGTTTAAAGTTGTATATACTAACGTAGATTATGAGAATTATACGGATGATAAGTGCAACATATTTAGATAAATATATGTTATACAAGCTAAATATGACTTGTTTATTTTTTGAATTTCCTGACTACCTAAAATATCATTAACTTTTGAAGAATTCCTATCAAGGTAAAACAGTTATTATAGGCAGGGTTGCCAGATGTACTTTTAAAGAAAACTGGACAACAAGACTGTAAGGCTTCGGCTACGATAAAAGAGGTGAGCGGTGAGCGGCAAATCTTTGCAACGGTCGTCGGTTCTGGCTACTTCGTGGTAACTAGGGAATCCAATCCCACAAACAGTATCCTGCAAATGCGGGATCCCTCTAAGTTTCTGCGGGATCAACATTGCGGGATTTTCCGTGCGGGATCTGCGGGATTCAATATTAAAATTCCGTAACGTGAACCATCGGCACTAAATTTAGAAGAGGAATTGAATCGTAGTCTTCGTACTGCCTGGGTATCAGAATCAAAGGCTTCTCCTATGACTGTACGAGCACGAGTAACACTTGACCAGTTACTAAAACATGAAATGACCCTTTTTGAATGCGGAGGGAATAAAGGTATATACTTGGAAGCTGTTTACAACTGTGTAAAGTCTATTCTGCCGACAAGTGTCGCGGCTGAGCGTGCGTTTTCAGCTGCGGGATATATTTGCAATAAACTAAGATCAAACTTAAAAGATACAACACAGGTCAAGCGAAACGACTTTCTCTTATATTTGGTCGAAAACTACTATGGGATCAAAGAAGCAAAAGCTACCATAATCGTAATAAATCACGAAAGCTTTGGGAATAAGCAGCAAGTGTATGTAAAAACCTCTTTATCTGCGAAAATATAATAAAAGACTTTAGTACCGAGCTTTCAGCAAAATATTTTTTTGTCACTATCCATGTTTGCAAGTCGCTACTGTTTGTTTTTGTGTTTATTTTGTATTGTGTATGCGATTGTCGTGCGAAAATCGCCAATAAAAGATACCACCTATTGTTGGTGCGAATTCGGGCGTAGTCGCGCGAAATCTTATTCCCGCGAATTTGCTTGAAGTGTAACCGCAGCCTAAGACGATGTGTCTTTCTTAGGTTGCCTTTTTAATAGGTTTGATAATCACAATAATCGCATTTAAACATATCAACACCTTCGGATTTTTATGCCGGAGTTGATGGTTCTTTAAAATACCTTTCTAACAAGTCTGATAATCACACTAATCGCATTTAAACATATCAACACCTTTGAGATTTTTATGCCTAAGACGACGTGTGGGAGGGATGTTTGTGACGGAGTTTGATGGTTCTTTAAGTTATCCTTCCTAAAAGTATGTTAATCACACTGATCGCATTTAAACATATTGTCGGTTTAAAAGTAAAACTAACCAAGAAACAATTTTATGTTGTGGAGATATCAGCAATTGTATACATTTTAATTAGGTTACTTAACATTAGGAATTTTCCTAAATAAAGATAGACGTGAGGTGTCAAGGTTTTAAAAGTATAAATTAAACAATTTTCCAGGTTACTTTTATAATAATAAAATAAAAACATTAAACAAACTGGGTCGCGTAGAAATGCAAAACAAACACTGGAAAATTTAATACGTAGGGTGTTCAGTAAGTTTTGAGATACTTTGTAACTAAACGGTGCAGGAAAGTAACATTGATGTTTTTTGTTTGTACATGTCATGACATGTCGTAGTACTACATAGTTATTAGTAAACTATCAGTTTTGCGCCAGTTCGTGTCCAGCGATTTTAGCGCAATGGCGTCGTGAACGACTATCGAGTGCCGTGCAATTTTGAAATACAAATTTTCACGTGGGTTATCTCAAGAACAGTGTTTAGAAGAAATGAAGCCTATACTTGTTGATGACTGTCCATCTCGTGCGACCATATACAGATGGTACAAACAATTTCAGCGGGTCTCGTGTTCGCTTGAAGACGCCTCACGCTCAGGTCGACCGTGTGAATTATATGACATATTTAGTTACCCCAGAAAACATATCTGCCGTCCAAAAAGCTATAGAAACAAACCGACGAATTACGTATCGACAGTTAGAAGAGACATTGAACATTAGTTTAGCAACATTACACACGATCATACATGAGCACTTGGGTTTTAGAAAATTTGTACTCTTTGGGTTTCACACAAGTTAACTCCCGAGCAGCAGACACAAAGAGTGAATGGGTGTAAAAAAAGATGTCCAAATTTCAGGAAGGTAAATCTAAAGACATAGTGTCGATCGTCACGGGAGATGAAACTTATCTTTATTATTACATCGTCTCAACTAAACAACAGAATAAGATATGGGTTCTCGAAGGTGAAGAAACTCCTACCGAAGTTCGCAAATCAAGATCTGTAAAAGAAATAATGATAGTTGTTTTCTTTGGTTCAAAAGGAATAATTGAACGTGTTGTGCTCCGAGAATAGAAGACCGTAAATGCTCTCTGGTACACTACAGTATTCCTTTCAAAACTTATAGAAAAGTAAGGAGTGATTCCCCCAAACTCGCAACTCGCTAGCTGGTACCTTCATCATGACAATACCCCACCTCATCGAGCTGAACTTACCAGTCAATTTTTGACAGATGCAAACTTGAGACTTTTGGAACATCCGTCTTATAGCCCCAACTTGGCGCCGTGTGACTTTGGGTTGTTTCCTTTGTCAAGAGCCAACTGAAAGGACAAAAGTTTCAAACTGAAGACGCGCTACTGCAGGCCTAGGATAAAATATGCGCTGAAATTTTAAATGAAAAGTGGAAAGCCATTTTTAGTGACTGGTTGGTTAGAATGAAAAAGTGTATGCAATGTGGTGAAAATTATTTTGAAAAAATCAAATAAATGTACGTATATCTCAAAACTTTTCGAACCCCCTACGTATTTAAAGAGAACACAATTTTGAGAAAGTGTAGTAGAATCCTGACTTCAAAAAAAAAAAAAAAAAATACTGGGTGTTCCCATTGTCCACATAGTTTAAGGGAAGAAAGGGGGATGTATATGTTAGAAGTATTATACTGTAAGTTTAAAGTGTCCAACACCCCATCCGAGTAACGCACCCCTGGCGATGTATTTGGCTAAAGAAAAATACGTTGTCACAATATAAAGTAGGACAGAAAATGA